>JAEIIH010008810.1:0-19684 GCA_018904745.1 Drosophila orosa
TTTTTAGCGTTCAAAGTTAGGCATTGAGCTTGTACGCATACTTTTTCTGGCATGTGTATGAAATAAATTGGTATAACCATTAGTTGTGGGACACTTTTCTAGGTAACTAAACCACTTCCCAAAATTACAATTATTTCAATGAAATGTAATCACATAAAGATTTGCTTCGACACGATCTCATTCGAATTAAGACTGAAATATTATCTTAATAATTATTATAGATTCGTTAAGGACTCACTTCAACCTACACGAAAATTAAAGCTGATTCTGTAGTTGCAAAATTTATTCTTTTAATAATACTCCCTAGCCTCGCGAGGAAACCCCATTGATAAGGAGCCTCAATAAATAAATACCTACGCAAAATGCTATAGCTTTTTCCGGTTCTACCAAAATTCCCAAGAGATTCCAAGAAACGCTCATATAAATTAAAGGGGAAGCACTTCAAAAAATAGCTATAGAAATCGGGGCACGAAACTGGCCGCTTACCACTGCTTTACGATCGAAAGAACCTAGCGAACTGGAGCGCTGCAATCGATTCGCTTTATATCTCTAGATAGCAGGGGTCCATCCGTGCATCCCCCCGTTGGCGAAATTTTTGCACGATTATATTATTATTATTATTATTATTGGGCACTATAAAGATAACCCGCGGCGGTCTGGCGGGGGTATAGTATAGACCGGAATATACGACACTATGTGTTGTACCGAACGAACCTGGCCCGCTGAGGGCTTAGAGCAGACTGAAAACGTGGGCGGCGTAGCGCGGAATCGATCCAAGCGATTCGCTTAGATAAAGAAACGGAGGAAATAATATATATGGGGCGGCAAAACTGCGGAGACAGCACTCCAGGGCCTGCAGATGGGGGTTGATGGACACGCGACGCCAAGCCCCCCAAAGTATGCAGCGCTGCGCTGAATCTGAATCCGGGAAACCCCACTAGGCGGATGGATGACTCTTGGCTTTTTAAATAGGTGCTAAGTGGGTAAAACGCGGCTACAACATGCAATGCAACTTAGAACGTAAACACAAACAAGGAGTACGGGCTACGAATCAACCAAAAACAATAAAGAAACGAAGCACACAAAAGGAATTGAACGAACAGGAACACAAGAGGCACACAGGTCAGGGGACTGAGAGATAGAGAGAGCCGCTTACCTCGGAAATTGTATACTTGCAACAACTTTTGCTGGCAGTAAGCGTGTAAACTATGCAACTGCATTAATTAATAGATAGATCATATTTACATTATTTAGCCAGCAAACGAGAGCGCAAGGCATGGAAGAGAGACATACGAGTTATGACAGTGGATGAATCAGATCAGATAGCACTATAGTTATGGTAGAAATAAAGCCTTAACTAGGTAGCCTCAACCTCTGGCAGTAGGTTTGGGGATTCCAGGAGGGATAGATGGCCAGGGATTGATTATTTAGACATGGGGAGAGCGATCGGTCCTTCGTTTTGTCCTTTTCCGTTGGGTGACCCTTCTTCTAGCCTAGAAACTAAATTATTATCTACAGGCTGATGGCTAGGCCGGATAATCGCAGAAATATATATATTATTAATTTGTACATTACATTTCTACACGTAGAAATATATGTACCCTCGTGTCAGTTTAATTCTACAACACCCGTCAAGCAGTGCAAGCGTTTGCGTCTGGATAAGCGTAAATGTACACAAGCGGCATGTAGAAAAATGTAGTTTCTTCCGATTTCTTGTTTTTTTTTTTAAATTGCAGCTCCAGTTTGGTTTCGATTTTAGTTTAGGTTTATTCATAAAATAGCACAACAATTATATCTCATTTGTATTTATATAATATTGTTCCCTCGTTTATATATTATTTGGTATGCTTTTGAGGTTTTTAATTAACTTTTTGTGTATTCGCGCGAATCAGGTTCGATCTTCGTGTGTTTTTAGTTTTTGTGTGTATGTTTGTGTATAAAATATATAACCATAAAACATATGTTTGACATTGCTCTTTACATTAAATCAAATTTGGTTTTATACATATAAATTGGGTTTAGTATAGATATAATAATATTAGGGTAAAGAAAAACTGTAGCTTACGTAGCTTGAGCCCATAACAAAATGTCGAACATAAATCGAAAAATAGGAATTCGATTGAAAAATAAACAAAAACCTGGGTTAAATAAATATTCTTGTGTATAAAATAAATTCGATGAACGATTCATTCGTTGTTTTCGGTTGCAAATGTTCAAGTTGGGTTGAATTTTGTGTCTAATTGCATATTTCCCGTTTCCTTCACTTCAGAGAGCCCTAGGTCATGGGGTGCAGTCGGTTCAGTTAGTTCAGTGGAGAGATCACATGTCTTCACTCCGAAAGAGCAGACAAAGCTCCGCCTTTCAGATCTTTCAGATCCTGCGGGGTTCCCATTTTCCGATGCCTCTATTTCATCAGTGCGGCGGCACCTGCTGCCTCCAGCTTCATGATCTCGTCGTCCAGCAAGTCGCTGATCTCCTGGGTCAGCGCCTGCTCTGTGGTGTTCTCAAGGATCTCGTCCGTGGTGATTTTTTTGCGAATCTCAATGTTTACGGGCGCCGGAGTCTTAGGGAGGGGCGGCGGGGCTGGCTCATCCTCCTCCTCGCTAGCCACATAGAACTTGGAGTTGTCCACCCGGACGAACTCGTCGGCATTGACCACATCCACGCCGCTCTTAGTGCTGGTGAGCACAACCTTTTTCTCGAGGGTCTCATTCAGCGTGGGATGCGGCTGCGGCTCCTCGTGATGCCCAAAGTTTCTGCGCAGAAAGTCGAATATGTTTTTGGTCTTCTTTTCCTTGACAGGTGGCGCAGGCGAGGGTGGGTTCTCCCGCAGTGTCTTGGGCGAGCTGGGCGGGGATATCTCCTTCACCTTGATCTCCGTCTCCACCACGTGGGTGCGTGCTATCAGCGGCTGCTCCACGGCTTCCGGAGGCAAAGACGCTGCGGTTGGAGCGTAGCCCGCTCGGCTGATAGAGTCGGTTCCGGAGGCTGAGATACAGCACGGCTTGGGTATGGGTATCTTGGATCTGCGACCCAGTAGGGGAGTCGAGGGCTTTGACTCGGCCGTCTCCGGCAGGGAGGTCTTCATCATTTGACTGCTTGCCAAGCGCTCCTCCGCTATGATCTGCTCGCAAGTGTCCATTAAGGCCTTGGAGTGGGCGGCCCGGGCACTTCCGATCGGAGAGCTGGGCCTGTTCGTGATCACAGAATTCTTGCTGGATCTATCACACCGCTTCACCTCCTCCTCGCTGATGTCCTGGAAGCCAGTGGCCGGCACTGGGGACTTCTTCACATCGATGCTGTCACAGACGGGCTCCTGAGCCGGGGCCAGACAGTCAAGTAGTCCTGCACACAAGGCGATGTCCTCCTGGCTGGGCTCCTCCTCCAGCTGCTGCCGTTCTCCCCTGACCACCTGGGACTCCTTCTTCCCGTCGCACTTCTTTACCAGGTCTTCGGTGACATTCTGGTAGCCCGTGCTGGGCAGCGGTGATTTGGTCACATCGATTCTATCACAGGGCGTCTCCTTAACAGCCAGCTGCTCCAGTCTCTTAAGATCCTCTTCTGCCATCTGGAGGTCCTTGGGTGCTTCTCTGTCAAGGAACTGCTGGCACAGGGCAATCTCCACGGAGGGTGAAGTGGGGCGCGACGAAGCCAATTTAAAGAGACTGGACTCGTTCGGAGAACATGCCTTTAGGGCTGGCATTTCACACGGTGAAGATGTGTGCAGATACAGTGAATCGTTCGGTGCGAGGGGATCCAGCGGTCTGGTGGCCTGCGGCGGGGACACCTTCTTCGGAGGCGAGTGCACTATCGCCTTGGTCTGACACACCACTGGAGCATAGTCCCCGGAGCTGCGATCCACCACGTCCAGCGAGGGCAGCTCGATTTGAGCCCGCTTCAAGGGCTTCGGAGAAGCCGGTGGTGTGATCTGGGGAATGCGGCTCCTGGGCAGAGGCTTGGGCGACATGATGGGCGAGGTTATCGGAGTGGAATCACCCTGGCTGAAGCAGTTGGACAGGGCCTTCACCGTGTTTGGTTTCGGCAGTTCATCGGGGTGAACGATGGTCATGGGGGGCGCACACATCACCACCTCTGGCGGAGGAATGACCACCTCCTTAGCAGCATGAGGCTCAATCCTCACCGACCTCTTGGGCGGAGCGGGTGGCGTTGGCGGCTTGTCCAGTTGCCTTGAATTGAAAATCTCGACGCGACCATTTATGCTAAATTGCTGAGGCGTGGACCCGGAGCCCGGGGGCGAACTAACCGGATTAATCTGAGCAGCCCTGGGACTCGTGGCCAATCGCACCGACTTCGGAGACATGGGTGGCTTGCCCAGGGGACGCGGTATTTGGGTGGGAATCGGGCTCGAGGGTGCTGGTATTGGCTGTGGCTGTGGTTGTGGTATGGATATAGGTGGTGAAGGTGCCGGGGGATTGATGGGCTGAGTCGGTGGCTGCTTGGTAAAGTCAAAGATCTGGGTAAACTGACCGGGCGACGTGACCGGCTCCCCGACCTCTTTCAGATCGTCATCGTTTTGAAAGGTTTCCTTGAACATTTTAAGCAAGTTGCGATGATGGACCATTTCATTGGAGGGCTTTCTACGCAAGTTACAATTGGGGTTCGGATTGGGATTGGGATTGGGAGCGGGAGAGGGAGTGGGAGTGGGGCCAGATTTGGACACCGACACCGCTGAAGCTGCTACTACATCATCACAAGGACTTATCTTAGCGGATTCGATAAAATTGTTAGTAGAACTTACACTAAATTCCATGTCCCGCAAAGGAGGAGCTGCCGCCTGATTGGCCGCTTGAATTGGAGCTGAAGCAGCTGACGACGATGACGGTGATGATGACGAGGGCTGAACCGAGGGTCGAGCCGGTGACGGTGGCAATGGCGATGGATTCAGATCGGTCAGCTCGTCGAACTCCGCCTCGATCTGGTTGACCGCATTGGCGGCCTCCTCCAACTGACGCTCCTCGAGGGCCAAGGCAGCGATGGCGGCGTTGAGTTGCTGCTGCTGCTGCTGCAGCTCCTCAATATTGTCCTCCTGAATGCCGCTGTCATCGTTGGCGGATGCTGTCGGTGGCTCGTCTATGATCAGAGCTGGTGGAGCTGCCGTCGGCGGAGAGGCCACTTTTGTCTGGTGCTGGGCGAGATGCTGCTCCTTCTTCTGCTGCTGCTGCTGACGCATGCGTTCCTCCTCTCCTCTCATGATCTCCAGCTGGCGGGCATCAATGAGGGCCACCAGCGGCGGCTTCTTCTGCTCCTCTTTGGTAACGGACTGCTGCAGGCTATTCAAACGCTGCTTGAGTGGCGGCACCGGCACATCCACACTCTTGCTGGAATTGAAGGCGTTGCGCTGCTGCTCGAGACTCTGCATCCGATCCCGAATGCTGGAGATGTCGCCCGAAAGACGCTTTACATCCGGCTTGAAGCCAGCCGGGGCTCCGCCGTTGCCATTCGTCAGGCGATCTCGCAGCACCACTTTGGGAGCAGCGGACGCTGCTCCGTGGGAGCCGCTCGACTTGGCCTGCTCAAAGATTTCCTTGCGCTTCGAGATGTCCACCTTGGGCACATCCACTTTCTGTTTCTCGACGCCCTCCTGCGTGTCGCTGGGGGAGGTCACCTCGAAGCCGCTCAGACGGTCCTCGATTTTGGAGCCGCGCCGGGTGGGATATGCGATCGGTTCGCCATTCATCTTGCCGTTGGCATTGGCGTTGCCATTGCTGCTGGCCCTCTGGACCCGCTGCTTGTAGTCCTGGATCGCTCCCTCGTAGGTGTACTCACACGGATCTGGAGAGCTGGCTGGCGCCGTGCTGGAGGATGTGTCGTAGCCCGGCGAGGAGATGTACTCCCTGCCCGCTGCCTTGGAGGCATTCGATGTGCTCGCCTGGCCAATGGCCACTCCGTTGCCGTGGTTGCCATTGCTGCCGTTGCGGTTTATGTGATTTTCCTGATCGTCCATGTTTCGGGACGCTGCTCCCGCAGCCCCAGAACCAGCGGCGCCAATGGCCTTGTCCAGCTCGGCGGCATTGTCACTCTGCGGAAGGAACCAAGATGGTGATTAGATCGCAATATACGGTGTGATTATTGGAAGGAGTGAGTAATGAAACTTGTTCTAGAATCAGTCATGCCAAAATTGATTATATGTACTGATTGCACTCAAGATATTCCTTTAAAATGATAATAGATTTACTCATTTAAAGCCTTGAAGAGCCCCAACATTTTGTTTTAACCATTTATGACTCTGTCTCCCGCCGTTTTTCTCACAATTGGTCACAATGATTTTGCCTTTCTCAGCTTTGTCTGCCTTCCATTTAACTTTCATTTTCTCCCAGTAAATTTCCCTTTCTTGGCTGAGATTCTTGCCGATCTTTTGACACTAAAGCCCATTCGTAGAGGTCCCGTGATGCCGTGAACTAACATAAATTTTCCACATTTTACGGCACTACATTTTACGGCTTGGCGACAAGCGCGTCTAATTGCTCAATCCGCAGCTCAATCTTTCGCTCAATTTCAATTTCGATCCCAATCTCCGCTGCCTCGCCGCTCATTGTTTATTATTTATGATTATGATTTTATTGTGGCGGTGCTGGTGCGCGCATTCGATTAATAAACCATTTGTGTTTATTAGCCCGCGTCGCATCGCTTTGCTGGCAGGCAACACTTTCCACCGAGGCTTCATTGCATTGGCCAATTGAAAGCTTCGGCGGAGGCTTTGGATTTAGCGGCGAAACGATGGTAAATTAGATTTAATTGTTAATTTGTTGTAATTGCTTATAAACGCCGCGACAAGCGCTCACAGAAGACAGAAAAAGGATGAAACAAAATGGCCAAGAAATGGACTGAGAGTGGAAATCGTGCTAATGATCATGGGTGTTACATTGACCCCCATTTCGCGGGACTTTGCTCGTACTCACCATAACACTATTATTGTCGTAATCCTCGGACAGACTGCTCTTGCCGCTGGCGCTGCTCGTCCCGATACCCAGGTCGCTCAGGTCATTCGTTTCATCCTCGTTGTAGACGGCCAGGGAAGCCAGCTTGGCACGGCCCCGAGGTCCGCCCCTTTCGGCCCTGTTGAAGGATACGCACTGGGTTAGATAAATTGTTTGACACATCTATTTTTAAGGATATAACTTTCTCATTATATATTTTCAGCACTTGCCAAGATACTCGGACGAAGTTTAGGAATTGTACTTGCCTCTCCTCCATCATTTCGGTGAATGTCTTCGATTTCCGCCGCATGCGATCATGCTCCTCCAGCTCGAGCTTCTTCGTCTCCACCACACGATCGATGATGTGTTCGACACGTTTTCGCCTTGACGATTTCCAATTGTCAAGGTTCTGTTTTTGTGAATTCGCCGGTTATTATTTATTGTTTGTTGTTTGTCACCGGTTCGTTCGGTCCGCATTGTGGGTCGTGTTTTGTTTTGGGGCAGAAAATGGTAGCGAAAGTTAGTATAGAAAACATCGAATGGGCAGACGTGTAAGTGTAAAAATTGTCGCTGTATTATTCGCATTGTGGAAGTGGAGAGCAAAAGTTTCTTTTGATGGCAATTAAAAAGTTTTGACGCTACGCGGCCGCGCAACTACGTGACAAAGGTGAAATGTTTCCGAGGCGCGTGAACTTCGCTCGGTTTCGACTGCCACGACTGCTCGACTTCCATCAAGAATTTCGGATTATGTTTTGCATGACTCAGAGAGATGTGCGATTGTTCAGATTGGAGCGAGAGATTTACTATTATCTATGGTGGATTCTTTTGATAATTTCATTAATAAACACAACCAACTCTCTATCTGGTGGGTACTTTTTTAATGACTAACGTCTGCGCTGTTATTAATCATATCGGAGTTCTTTTATTTCCTCGTTTGCTAAACAGTTGCGAGAGCTTCCGGTGGCTAGCTTCGTTTGTTTTATCGATCTGCGATTCTGAATAAAAATGTCTTCTTCCCCGTTCGGTGATTAACAATCTTTCGCACTGGCGGCCAAAACAGAAGAAAGCCATTTACACATTTTAAGACCATGAAACCGACATTTTCGACTTCCTTTCCCATCGAAAAGACTCGCAGTCACCCAGTTCGAAAACGCTCTACGCATTTTAAGGGGGTTTTTGTTCAACATTTGCTTTTCGTTTTGTTTTTGGCACAAAAGTTATGTATGGGAATATATGAAATTGCGATAGACATTGGTCGACAAAATCGACCAAAGCCACTTCAAATGCAACGACTGCATCGCAATTGCTGATTAGGTAATGAGTTGGGAGGTACAGTCACGTCAAAGGCAGCATTTCGCCGGGGTTATGGCGGCGGCAAATTTGCATGTAACACACAGCACACAGCGCTGTGCAAAGAAAATAGAAGCGGGAAAAAACTATCAACAAAATGTAATAGTTGAGATTATGCAATGCAATATCTTTTTTTGTCCGCTAACGGGCGACGTGCACTGGAAACTGGAGCGGCCACAACGAGCCGGTACCATGTGCCATGCCCAAGTGGTTTCGCTTTAGTTTTGGCCGCGGCGATAACTTTTCAGAGGCCAGAGAAAACAAACAGGAAAGGCAGGCGGCCAGCTTGATGGGTCGGAGATGGAAATACCCTCTTATATCCAACTATTCATCGATGGAGGTTCTGATCTCTTATCTAAATAAACAAAATTGTAGCTCTTAGTTGCATACAAATGGGTAATAACTGTGCCAAGTGCTCCTTACTCCTCACAAACCCGATTTTAGTGTGGCTTATCAGCACAGATTAGTTGATTCTATCGAAGAAGACACACTCAGAAGTACGAAACGAACTTGTAAACATCGTCTGGGTCGCATCGTAACAATTACAATTCTGTCTAGCTCATGAATTTAATTTTTTTAATTTTGAACCTTTTACATCAAGAAAACGGAACTATAACTTTATATAGGGTACACAAATGCCACATCTAACCATTGAGATATTTGTCACGACTTTGTGATCGAGTGGGAGTTTCTCTCTCGGATCGGTGTGATATATAATCCGGACTTACGTTCTGCCACTCCTCGGGCTCCTCCTTCTGCACCTCCTTCAACTTCTTGACCTCCTCGGCCTTCTTCAGCTGCTGCTGAGCGGTCTGGTATAGGTTGCAGGGCTTGATCTGGACGAACTGCATCGGATTCTTCGAAGGGGCTGGCGGCGTGGGACGCGTCACTCGCGCCTTGGCCACGTACGATGTGGGATCTGGCGAGGTTGCGGACTGCAATTAATGATAAATGCAATAAAATTTGTAATTAGCATGAATTGCTTTCAATTGAATGGAGTTGCCTGGACCGGGGCAGAGGGGAATCAAGATCGAGATCGAGAGTCAAATGCAAATGTCAGCAGTCCGATGTCCAGGGTGTGGAGTCATTGTTATTGCTTCCATATTTACCAAGTGTGTGGGCAGCCTGTGCCTATATGTGCTCTTAAATCCTATTAAGTATTTTGCTTATTAAGCTGGCAGGCGAACTGCGGCTGCTGCCGCTGCGGCTATTGCCTTGAACTGCCTTTAATTGCATAAAATATTCAGCGGCGACTTATATGGACATTCTGATTGGCTAAATACTTCAGCCAAGCCAAGGAAAGCCTTGAGTCCTTAAGTGATTTGTTTTGGCGAAATATTTACAATATTCGAAAGTTTATGTAAGCTCTGGCGATGAGTCAGATTTATTTCCTAGAAGTTCACAAAAAATGGCCAGCTTTTAAACTGCTTTACACCATGTGTTTGATTTAGTGCGCTGTAAACTGAAGCCCACAGTTATTGAGTTAGCCCGAACTTAGAATAGGTTTAAGTGTTTACTCCACTCTCTTTCCAAAACGAGGAGCTTTTAAAATTGTATGCTCTTTTCTGTTCTATTACTCTCTGCTGTCATTTATTGCGTGCTTTTACTTTTTAACTTTTGACTTCAGAGGTTTCCAATCGTACTTCAAGCGCTTTGACCCACCAACCCACCCACATATGTACGTACATATGTATGTATGTACCTAGGGTATGTAAGTACGAGAAGGCATGTCTGTAAGTGGTCTATAACTCAGCGTGGCAAAAGTCAAGTGAGGCTTGGCCACCCATCCATAGCTCATTGTCCGCAAATACTTCCGTCAACAAAAACCGTCTTAAGCCCAGAACTCAGACGTGGAAACCCAAGGCCCAAGAGTTTTCTTACGGGGAAAACTGGCTTTCAAAGCACTCAGCCAAAAAGTGAAAACTTTCATTTACAGTTTGTTGCTTCATTTGGATAGGATTATCATTAAATTAAATAATTGGGAAATTAAAAAGGTATCACCAACGACCAATGTAGCACGATGAGTAACGTTCGATTTTTTTGCATCGATGTTTTCTCGCTGGCTGAGAAGAAAGAGCGTTCTAGAGCCATCCGCTCTCTCGTACGCTCTCTTCTCACGCATTCTAAATTTGTGCGAACATATTGCACTTTCTTGATCTATTTTCTAGTTTTAGATATAATTAATCAAATTATTTAATAAACTTGGAGCGAACGAAAAAAGCGCGCCAGGAGAGAAACTGCTTGCATATGGCAATTCAAGGAATGGTCGTTACTCATCTTATTATTAAAGAGCCTTTGCTATCACTTATGCATCTATTGTATCTGAATGTGTTAGTTTTGTACATATATTCTTTTTTTTAGTGATATTTTTTCTTTAAGGTGATTCTCAAATAGTAAAATATTTAAATACATATTTAACATCTCTTGATATACTTATTCCTCTGCCATGGGGACCTTATCGATTTAGGGGGATTAACTCACCGATTTCTTGCCGCAACCATTTGAGTCGCCGCCATTTGTGGACGTGGCCGATGTGGACATGAGGTCTTCGCTGTCCTCCAGCATGACATCCTGTTCAGTGGCCTCCATAATGTCTCTGTCTCTGGGCAACTGTCGCCTGGCGCTGGCGCTCTCCGTAACTCTGCTTTCCGTTTGGGTTTCTTGTGTGCTTCGGACTAAGATGAGGTGAGGTGGGCTCTGCTCACATGGCAGCAGACTCCTACGCGGGATCTTCGGCCCCTGGTCACTGGCTCAGCATGTCTCCGTGCCCGAGAATTGATTCCGACTCAGAGGCGATGCGCCACAACCCACGCACATTGGGCGGGGGCCACGGAGGTGTCCGATTTCATTAGCTGCAAGATAAGAGAAACACCTCATAGAGTACCTCGGCCGCATATTATTAAAAAGCTGTTTGAACTTAAGTGCCGGATTCGCCTGGCAGCCATTAACCCCGTCCCAGCCCCGAAGAGCGGTGGGCAGGTGTCGCCGTTTAGCTGAGCCAGTTTCAGGCATGGCAGATCCGTGAAGGATCTGGGGAAAAGTCTCTGGCATTTCCTCAACTGGCAGCTGAACAATGCTCGAAAAGTACAGCGTGGAGTTCAATTAACATTCATCAAAATGCATCCATAAGATGCTTTATCTAATTGTGCAACTTGTGTCTGAGTGGATGCGGCTCTGGCTCTGGCTGTGTCGAGCCCCAGCTCTGGCTGCGGCATCCACTTGCCTGGGACCCACACGCTGGTATGCGGGTCAATCTTATAAACTTCTGCCACAGTCATCATCGTCATCGTGCACATCTTACATCCCCATCCCCATCCATCCACATAGCCATCCGCATCGTTCGTCATCCGTCTGTCTGCCTACGACTCTTCCCATTCCGTATGTTTTCCTATTTTTCCTACCCAACCCTCCATTCCCTCCATGTGACCCGGTATTTTTTGATCGTTTTGCTACGCTTTTCATTCCCTTCTATTAATTAATAACTATTAAGTATTCTGCCGTGCTTCCCCATCTTGTAATCGAGCTTGTTTATTAATTTTTGTGAATGCATCACCGTATGCCTCCTTAAGTCTTCCCTAGAAAGTGGGTTCAATAGGTTGCGGAACAAGCGGGCTACTGCCGTCGGGAAAAGGAGTGGTCTGACCTGTATCTGTCGTAATTATGAGGTTAATATGACAGCTGATAAGTATTAGGTATGCCCATGGCTTCCTGTATTGTGGAAAGCAAACAAGTCGAAACTGAAGCTGATCATTAGGAAAGAGTTTTCCGTAGTAGTGCGAGGGTCCAGACTCAGCCATCACTTTGAATTTTCTACAGATGGAGCAAAGAGTTGTCGCTTGAGTATACTAAATAGTAAAGTTCAGGTAACACTTATAACAGAGTTTAATTGGTAATCCTTTTGAGCTTGAATTTACCTCTAGCCATCAATTTGAATTACCAAACGCTGAGTCTCATAGTTCCTGACTCTTCTGAATTGCCACAGAGATCATGATTACTATTTTAGATCTCTCCTTCGCACACTCGCATGTCAAATTTGATCAACACGCATGCCAGCGTTTTTCAACACTCACGTCGTGTGAGTGGAGAAGACGAGCACTCGAGATGAAGACTCGTCGGCGCAGAAGACTCAAGATGGCACGAGGCTAATCAACATGGGCTGTGATCTCCGATTTGAGCACTCGCCGTTGTTGTTGATGTTGCAGATCTGCTAATTTGCATATAAAATGCAGCGAACAACAAACAACGCAGGCATTAGATCCAGTAGATAACTTCAACTCAGAGCCAGCAACAATTAAAGCAAAACTTTCAAATTGTAATAATTAACTATGTGCCCCGAGGTTTTAACCCACTGCAACTGCTGCAATATCTATGCACGGTGAGAAAATGGTGACATATTTTCAGGAAAAAAAAACTAACTCGAAGTCACTTTATAACAAATTAAGCTTAAACTTTAACCATTTGATTAACTAGAAGTGTTTATTACCCTAAAAAGTGTTAGAAACTTTGCTTCATTTGGAAATTTAAGGAAGCAAGTATAGTTTTTAGTCGTAGCACTAAATTATTTTTCGTTGAGTGCTCTCGACTCGCCTAACGACAAAAAACACGGCGACAACAAGGCAACAACTTCAATGGATAACTTTAATGACCAGGCCAACGACGTCAGCAGAAAATTGCAATAATTTAAATTAAACAGAAAGCCAAAGCTTGGCTTTACCTTTTACATAAAAAACCCACCGACTTTCCCAAGCGTGGCTATGCTTGCCCCCGAGTCTCGACGCATTAGCAATAATTATTAAGCGAGCAAAATGATAATTAGATAAAATGGCTCTGAAAAAATCGGCGTCGCTGCTTATCTCAATGGCGCCAATCGAGACCGACGCAAGCCAAGATCGGGACTCAGCCGGGCGGTAACATTAGATAGATATGTCTAAGCAGTAACCCCAGCCCCGTTTCGTCGGCTTTCAGCTATAAATTGTATCAAGATGTGTTTCGTAGGGGCCCAGGCGCTGAATTAATTGATGAAATGGCGACTATGATGATGGCAGAGTCTCGAGAACCGAAGAAGAGTGAGAGATATTTGTGCGGAGGGGAATTCTTCGCGTAAATGCCTCGCAATTGTCTCTGCCGTTGACTTTGGGCCTGTGTTTTAGCTAATTAGCAGCAGCAGCGGTTAGAGCCACTTCAAAGCGCCGATCGCCGCCGTCGAAGAAAAGCCCCAAGACAACGATCCGTACAGAGTTGTGTTTCAGTGGCAAACAAGGGCAAGGCTCTGGATCTTTGCTTGGAAGTATCTACATACATATATATATTTGTGAAGAACTCAGAATTAAAATGTAAAATTGAATTTAGGAACTAGTAATAGTCACAAAAAGTTGTTGAGTTTCTGCTGGCCCTAAAGAATCTTTGTGTTGGACAAGGTCAAGATAAAACAATCTAGTCTTGAACCTAATGGCAACTCAAACTAATAATAATTAGTGGTTCTTTTAATTTTCAGACGTATATACCCTAAGTGTTTGCAAATATTTTTGAATACTTTGAACTATTATGAGTCCCATCCTTGGCCCCATCTAGAGATGAGATCTTGGTGGATCAGCAAATTACAGGCACTCTATCACAACAAGAAGCTTCTTTGCTCGGCGTGTTTGCCAGCGTCTAATGCGAAAACAAACAGATATCTGTGGCTCTGGAAGAGAAGACCATTGTGTGCTTGTTACTTGGAAGACGACGGACAAACAATAAGCAGGCCGCTCTGTAAAGGCAAAATATCTAATTAAATATTTATCAGGGATTTCGATCTAAAGAGGGGCAAACGTATTAGCTTATCAGCCAAGAGAAATCTAGATTATGGAGCAGTATCTGCCAGAACAATGGGCCGGGCCTGTGTGTTTCCCCGGGGTCTGCAGGGAAAGCAAATAATAACTGTAGGTACTCGCTGCTGCCGCTTAGATAAGCGACTCTACGCTAATGATCTGCTGAGCGGAGCGAGCGCATTAAAATGGAGCCGGCGACACTTTCGAGTAACCGCGATTCGGTAACCAAGGCAAAAGTGGAGCAGCTCGCACAGCTAACCGGCTGGAAAGTGGCATTGTAATATATGATTAACGTGACTTTAACTTAAAATTGTGTTTCAGTCGAACGCGGTGGGCATGCTCGCTCGTTGAAAAGTATGAAAAAGAAAAATCACAGTGGAGTGGGTGGAGTGGGTCGGCGCTGGAAAATCGCCGGTGGACACACAGAGGAGGAGGCGGGTAGCGGATAGTGGGTAGTGGGTACTCGGTATTGGGTGGTGGAGACGAGATGGTGTCAAGCTCCGTTAGCTGCCGGGCAGTGACACTAATGACATTCAAATTGTTGCGCCAAAAGAAGCCATAAAAATAAAGCAAGAAAACCCGAAGAAAACAAATCAAAGCGCGAACCGAGAAAGTGCCCGCAGCACTGAGGAAAATTCATTTAAATCGATCAACAATCTGAATATAAACATATCACAATGGTTTATACATCGCATTTTAATAATGACTACAATTGGGATACAAATCTTCTAGAATGAAGGCTTAAAATTTCGAAATTTGCTAAATATATATCATCCATAGCTCATGACTGTCAGAAATCACCGATATAACCTAGATTTGCTCATTATCTTGCGTCACACTTCGCTGATTTCTCTCGGTGTAGGTCCAAGTTCCCGTTTCAATCTGCATTCCCCGAACCCGAATCCGATTCGCTATCCGAATCCGAGCCCGAGGCGTGGAATTGAAAGTGTCGCCGTTTGTTTTGTGGTCGCTGATGTGCAGCCATCACTCACGAAGCCGAACCCACCAGCCCACCAATCCCCAAGCCACCTCCCAACATCACCACCACCCCCTCGGGTGGGTGCGGGCTGGCTCATAAATCGAGACGACGGCCGTTTCGTGCGCTTCAATGAATGCTTTTCTTCGTGGCCACAAGTTACGTGCATCCGCGAGATATCAGGCACATTAGGCGACAGGCCGGGCCAAAACATATGTACATGCACACCATCCACGGGCATTTCAATTCACTCTCCCGGGGGTTGTGTAATGACAGAGGAGGGGTCAAGAGATGTCAGTCCATGAATGTGCCAAGGAAATGTCATTGCTTAAATGACTTTCAGTCCTTAAGAGCATCAGAACATCATTAGCTTTCTTAAAAAAAATACTAACAACAATATGATCCTATCTCAAAAACAAATATCCAGCAAGCAAATGTAATAATAAATTGCCGCTATATATGAACCATTGTTCAAGTGCATCGTGTGCAAATCGATGGATATTTTTGGCTCAACATTGAAAACGAACATACATCGCCCACGAAGAGAAAAACAGCAGAGTATTTGTATAGGTTTCGTGATAAAATGATTGAAATGTACAAAATGCATATTGGAAATCTATTTTTACCCTTTTGTTAGAGCCACGACTCATTTTTTTTTGTTTGGCCCACTCATTTTTCGATTGCAATAATTGAAATATCTTTCAAGCGTGGCCAGAAAACAACAAAATGGAAAGCAAAGTGTGAAGTGAAGTCTCGAATGGGTGTTCAGTTCGGGTTCGAGTTGGAGTTTTGGTCTTGGTCTTGGTCTTTGTCTTTCGCTGCTACCTTTCCAATCTCGGCAATGGCAATCTCGGTATGTTAGTGGTATATCATTGTACATAGCAGGGCAATTATCACGCTGCCGCGATCTGAGCGGCGATCTCAGAAAACATACCCAGCGCGAACTGTTCGACAATTGGACACGCAAAATTTTCAGTTCATTAACATTTCAATATCGATAAGGCCAAAATGCACTTTCGCTCCGCCGAGATACAATCGACGGCAATTGAAAAAGCGGTGCGAGTACATTTGTATCTCTATCTGGAAATCGCCATCTGAATCTGTGAGTTACTGCGCGGCAGCGTCAGCTTATGTTAATAATAGTTATTGACTTATCGTGGCACATTCTTCTTGCGCTGAGTTGCAATTTGTAGCTGTTTGCCAGTGACATGCATGTCTCTATCTCTGTCAGTGCACAGGCGAAAAATATAGCCCACCATATCCATTTAATACCCCTCGCAAGCAGCTGCTAACCAATGTTTCCAAGACTCAATTGGAAAGCTCATTCAAGTTAAGGCATTGTAATGCACGTTTTTCTCGCGGTGCAGAAACTACTGCCTTGTCTATCCAACTTTATCCGGAGGCAGAAAAGTTTGCCAAATCAGCAGGAAAATTGCGAAAATCAAGCAAATGAAAGGAAAACCAACAATGTACAAAGTGCGGCACTTGCATTCTAGCGGCAATTTAATTTCAATTTCAGACCATTCGTATCTGTATCGCTCAGATACAGTTGCATGTTAGACCAACTGCCGCCCGGTGCCTGCAATTGGCAGCAAATTGTTTTGCCATCTGTCTTGTGTCTCCTTTACGTTTGTCTGTGGACTGTGTGTTTATTTTACATTTTGTTTTTTTGCCAGTGATCTCTGAACTCCGCTCGCTTCATTAGCCCGAAGACAAGACTGGAAACCATAGCCCCAACGTCAGACAGTCAAATTTCTTCATTAATATTAGCGACTATAAGCGCGGTGGGTTATTTAATCAATCCCTCGACTCTCGGCACACGCTCACTTTTCTGCCTGACCCATTTCGCGCTCCAACAGCGAAAAGGTTTTTTATTTGCATTAAAAATGAGTTACATGTTAAAAATTTAAATTCGTACACACCCACCAGAAGTCAGAGAGCCAGAGCCGCGGGACACGCCCCACAGACCAGCCCCGGCCCGAAAGAACTTACAACAGAAAAGGTTGCCCGAGAATATTCCGAGGCTGAAATTAAAATTGCATACATGGATAACACGGTTTGGATTTATAAATCGACTTTGTTTCAAGGCGTGACGGAATGTTCAATTCGAAGCGCCAAAGTGAAGAAGCCAAGTGAAAATCAAATAACTTCCAGAAATAATTTGCCACAATTTCTAGCGTCAAAATATAGGATGTATAGGGATTCTGCAATATAATTAAATTAAAGATTGATTAAAGATCCTGATCCTGACTGTAACAAATCCATAACATTGTACAAAAGCAGATTACAAAAGGTTTCATTTAAAATCTACTATTGTCTTAACAGATTTATACTTCAAATATCTGAAAGAACAGCGTAGAGTATTTAGTTTTCATTATTCCACCTTCGGGGCTCGTATATTGGCTTTGATCTTTCAATGGTGGGCTAAAAGCAAACCAAGCTGACGCATGCGTAGGCCCATTTTTCATTGTTGTTAAGGTTTTGAGGCTAATGTCGTCGTTTGTATGGGTCGAGAGTTCCCGCCGACTCTCCGCCTGGCGAGTAGGACCGAGTCCGGTGGCCAGAGCATCTGCGCCAAGCCGAGTGGACCGAGTTTAAACAAAATGCGGATGCCATGCACCACCCCTCGAAACTGCCGGTGGCTCTGCCGCACATGTGCAGAACACATGCAGCATGAAAGCGAAGCGAAGTAAACTTATTTTCGTGCGCATCGCTGGCCAGGCAACAGAAGCCAACGCACACCAATTGTTGGGCCCATGGTTTTGAAGCCGGAGTGCTGGGGGTTCTAAATTGGCTGCGGGGTCCACTGAATGAATTAATTGTTTCCGCCATTCTGCTAAACTAGCGCTCTTCTGGTGGTTAAATTAGTAAAAAGTTAAATTTTGAAGCCACTAAAATAGTTATTATTATATTAAAAATATTGATCTGAACCGAACACACGAAAACCAAACCTTTATCTGGGCTTAAAGGTCTGTTTTTTATTATTTTCAATAATTATTTAATTTTGGAACATTTATTTCCCGATAATTGCAATTTATAGTAGCTCGAAAAGCTAATTTATAATGCCATTAAAAAGCTTCACACTTGGTGAGTTTTGTTAAAATGTGCATCAAATGAACTGGACTTAACTCTGTGGGTTTACTCATGGCTTTTCTCTTTGTCCTACAGCCCGATTTCATTGTAGGAAATAATTTTTCATTCCTAAACTGTCAAAACAATCAACAATTTTAAAGAGGGCTTCCAGGTCCAAGTTCACAAATTTCGTTTGCGATTCTGTTGACGAGTCCGTGCTTTAGGTACACACGTGTCGCCTAAAGGCTGTTCACAGAGACAAAACTACACTCAATTTCAATGGCACCTTGCTAAAATCAGTCAACAAATGTCGGGTTCACGCTCAGATTTTCAAAAGGGTCAATGGCTTTAAGCCGTGGCTTTACAATATCACCGTTGAGGCCTGTCGATTCCTGAGAGAACTCTACGAGGCGCCCATGATACTAGTTTTTAATTTATTTAAACCATATTCTGGTTTTAATAATACCTGTCCCTACGAGGTAAGTTTTTCTTTAGGTCACATAAAAATAACCATCTACAATTTTCTTCAGGGTTCAGTATACGTAATGGGGTTCCATATCATCGCAGAGAAAATTCCAGTGCCTTCTCCCTCTGGAGAATACTTAATTCTAATAAAATGGTATATTCAGAACGTAATCATTCGAAGAGAATTTGATTTTATAATAATATATACGATACAGCTTACTGAGTAAGAAATTTGAATACGGGCATCAAACACTTTCATTATCTTATGATCCAAATTTGGTTTTAATTTGTATTTGTCATTAGTCCCAACTAATCGTAGTTATTCACTCCTGGTTTTATTTGTTGTATTCGAATCTGGCTCCGTTGTAAGTGACTACCTTAAGCTTTATTCGCAGTAATGAAGTTGTCCTTTTAGCATGCTGCCAGATTTAAGTTTACCAACTTCGTTTGTGATTCATTAAATGAATCCGTGCTATTGGTGCACAAGAGTCGCGTAAAGGCAGTTCGACGGGACCACACTACACTGAACTTCAATGGGAATTTACGGGAAACACTGTATAACGTCCGAGTGCACGGTCAAATCTTCAAGAGGGCTAATGGCTACAAGCCGTGGCTCCACAACATCACCATGGACGGCTGTCGATTTATGCGGAAACCCTACGAACCAGTGGTAATACTCGCTTACAACCTATTTAAACAGTTTACAAACATTAATACGCCATGTCCCTACGTCGTAAGACATTCCGAACTTTCAAATGCCTTTAAAATAATTAAATTATGTTACAGGGTTCAGTCTACATAACGGGGTTCCACCTCCTCGGGTAACAGATTCCAGTTCCACTTCCTTCTGGCGAAAACCTAGTTTTAATTAAGTGGTATACCGATCCACGTCATTTCCACTGGTATATATTTTTCATTCGAAGAGAATTGGCAATGACCCCTGGGTTGCCCTTCTTTTGTTGTTTTAATATACTAAACAACAAGGAAAGTCATGTTCCTGTATACTTTCTGCTCCCTAAATAAAAACCAAACTGTTAGTTTCTAAATGTATGCTTATTAGCTTTAATCAAAAA
>JAEIIH010008811.1:0-29838 GCA_018904745.1 Drosophila orosa
GTAGGCCTCTTAAAATCTTCTTTATTCTGTGTGTGTAGCAATCTGCCATTCCTAATTACCATTATTTTTGTAATCTCGCCAGTCGATCTGCCTGAGACTTCGATCCCATCGAGTGACGCACAGTTCGTTCCGTTGAAGTCTGCGAATTTCGTTTGGCCAAAAGAAGACCGACCGCAGAGTTGTGGGGCTTCCAGCTGAACTATCCTCTGGGTGCGGGCGCTGGCTGGGATTGGGAATTGAAATGGGATTGTGAATGGGACAAGGGCCTGCGGTTGGCTGGCGGACGGCGGGGTAATTACCAAACACTGCCCCCGCCAAGTGGGCCAAAAAAGCGAACCGGGGGACGCTTTGTGTCGTCCGTCTGCATATAATTTCAGCAGCGGCCAAGTGTGCGGGTCGTGTTACCAATATGTACATATACCCGGGGCCAATAATTGCGGGCGGCGCATAAAGTGTCTGGTCTGCGGTCGGTTTATTTCCACGCACAAGTGTCCGTTTGAGTGGAACTGTTTGTGGGCATAATTCGAACTGGCCACATTTGCGTATTGATTACAGATTGAAACGGAAGTTCCTCTTCAATCGAATCACTTTGAATAAATTCTGACCTTTTGTTTATCTTGTATCTCTTTTCAGCATTCCGGCTGTGGTCAATATGCGTCTACTAATGCTGATATTGGTTCTGTTGAGTGCGCTGCTGGCTCCAGTCCTGGGATCCTTTGAACTCATAGGGCAGTCCATTAAAGGTGGGTTTATTTTTAATATTTAAAAATATACTGTATAGTAAAGCAAGGTGGCAATATATTTATTTATATATGTACATTTGTACAGTAAACATTTTACATTGAAATAAATTCAATAACGTGTCTACTTTTGGGCTACCAAATGTTTGATCATTGACAAGCGAAGTGTGTAGCCTAGTGTAGGGGATTTTCAGCTGCAATAAAGACCACTTGACTACGTTCCCCGAGTGAGACACTAAAGCGAATTCCCTTACAGATGCCCTGGCCGAGTACACGCTGACGGACATCATGAACAACAATCAATTTGCGGGCATCGAGTTTGGGGAGGCGGAGGACGGCTTTCCGGCCTTCCGTTTCCTGCAGACGGCGGACGTGAAGTCACCGTACCGCATGCTCCTGCCCGAGAAACTGTACGAGTTCGCCATCCTGATCACTTTCCGGCAGAGCTCGCTGAAGGGCGGCTACCTGTTCAGTGTGGTCAACCCGCTGGACACTGTCGTCCAGCTGGGCGTCCACCTGTCGCCGGTGGTGAAGAACAGCTACAACGTATCGCTGGTCTATACGCAGGCGGACCAAAGCATTGGCCGCAAGTTGGCCAGCTTCGGTGTGGCTCATGTGCCGGACAAGTGGAACTCGATCGCCCTCCAGGTGCTCAGCGACAAGGTGTCCTTCTACTATGACTGCGAACTGCGCAACACCACGCCCGTGGTTAGGGAACCCATCGAATTGGTCTTCGACTCTGCCTCAACGCTCTACATTGGCCAGGCGGGCTCCATTGTTGGTGGCAAGTTTGAGGTAAGTTCTGGCGGCGGCCAATTTGAATTTTATACTTTGATCTTTTATCTTTGACTATAATTGCAAAAGGAATAATTTTCGAAACGCCAGCGAGTACGCAGATGTACTATGTGAGTTGCTCAAGATTTTAATTGTAATTGAAGGGGCATTTTAATTATCGATGAGGGCAGGGGGGTTCAATTGTTCTGTTGGGAAATTTTCTGGAGTGAAAAATACACTGAAACATGATCTAGTTCTAAGACTTCTTCTTTATTTTCATAATCAGATTGAGTTTCATTCGTTCTTAGTTCTAAGTAGTAATTTTTTTGTTGTGCAATGCCATTCAGCAAGGCCTAAGAGCTTTTCACCACTTCACTCTTTGGGTTGCTTGCTAGCCACCCTTAAGTGGCGCCACTTGGTCATCTGGCGGTGGAAATTGACAGTCACTCAGCGGCCTTGCAACCCTCTAAGTAGTTTTCCCACTCAACTGACTTCACTCAAACGCTGAGCTCAAACTCGGAGAGCGCTCATGGGCCATGTGGACTTGAGTCAGAGTGAGAACATTGCGTATACGCGCCGTGGGCACTCACTCATTCTGGCCGCTCTCTCTGGAAATTCAGCGCTCGGCGGGATTCAGCAGCCGAACAGCCGAGCGAACCGAGGCGGCACGAGGCGGCCTGTGTTGTCTGTGGCCCGAACAGATTGCTGTGATTTGATGGGGCTCCTTGGGCGGCGAGTGCGTTTACCTTTTCAGTTGCGTTCGCGTTTCCCAGCAGTTCAGATGGCCACTCGGCCGGGTCTAAGATGAACTTCTCGTTGCCGCCGTGCGGTCGGTCCACGTCTAGGCACTCTGCCTCGTCCTCGTCCTGGTCTTCGTCTTCGTCCTGCTCGTCTTCGTCCTGCTGCCTTCCGGACGTCGTGAGTGGCACTACAACGCATACGACTACGGCTACTACAACAGCAGCAGCAGCGAAAACAACTGCAAATGAAGCCCTTGTGCTGGCTTAGCCGCAAAAAATGAAAGTGATTTATTTGGCCGAATGAAATATGCTCGCCTAAGTGAACCTAAGTGACTGGCCCCGGGAATCGAGTCAATTAAAATTCAATTATGCGACCAAAGATGAAGGAGAGGCCGCGCAAGCGTTTGAAAATTCGATCGCTGAACTCCTGAACTGTGAATCTGTAATCCAAAGCTGCCGCACAAGTGTTCCCCCCGAGAAATAAGTATATCCTGGCAATCGATCATATCAGTTAAGAACCCACATATCGCGCGAATGGGAGACAGTCCCAGTGCAAGGACCTAAGGATATCAAAGCCAGATATCAGACTAGCAATTACCGTTTTCCTTGTTAAGCCAGTTGTTATATCGCGTCGTCGTCGTCGTCGTTGTTTTCGCGTGAAATCCGTCAGGAACTCAGCTCTGAAGTGGAGGAGAAGGCAAACTAAACCCAAACACAGCCAGTGTCCAACTCCCACCAGACAAAGCATAAAAAAAACACACAAAAAATCTGCACTCTGCGAGCTTGTTCGAATGGAAATCAATCAATTGCACAATGCCAAAGTGCATGTGGTGTGAAAAAGTAAATTAATTGCACAGCACGACGTCAAAGCTAAGAAACACACCGAACGGGCCGCGGTTAAGCGATAAATAAAAAATTAAATTAAATAGCGAGAAGTACAATAAAGAGAGAAACCGAAAGCACATAACATGTGCTGTCATTTGTAATTACAAATGAGCTCGAATAAATCGCATACATAATTCACAATTACAATAAATTTTAAAAGCAAAACTCATACCTACTACTATAAATAAAGCAAAGTATTTGCAATTAAATTATCTGTGATTTTTGTCAACATATTCAATATTTTCGAACCGCGCGCGCGCGTGCATAAACCCAGTTTAACCCTTAAACATATTACATTGCATATCCCGCATATCGCAAATCCCATAATTTAAAGTGACTGACTAGTGAGATCCCAGTGTGTTCGTTGTTCGTTTGGCTTGAAGGTAAATATGGCCGGATGGAATAAGGGCCCCTCGCACACACAAATGGTTTGGAATGTCGCCCATCAAATTGAACACGGTTCGCGCATAAATTATGACAAGCTGGCCCGGTTCAAAGCCCATAGTCCTGGCTATAGTATGACCAGGATATAGAGGGCCCCACTTTTGGATTGGCTGGCGCGCCTAAATCAATGGCAAACTCATTAAAGCGCCAGCGAAAACTGTTTTCGCCTGACGCGTCACTAACCACAGACAGAGCTGGCTTTTTCCTCATATCCCAGCTCTCAGCTCTCAGCTCCCATTTCCCATTTCCCACTCGTCACACTCGTCCCACTTCCCACCCATCGCTCCTGCATATGCATATTAAAGCAGCACAGGGCGTATGCGTAATATGTATACATTTATAATACTGTGGGCTGGCCGCCCGCCTTTTGTCTTTGCCTTCGCTGGCTCGGCATTCGGCGTTTGGCGTTCGGTGTTCCGCGTTCTTCGCATATGGCCGAAAGGCAAAGTAAAATACGTTTTATTTATTAAATAAAAACGCTGGCAAGCGATGGCTGCCGCGGTCTGGATTTTAATGGGCGTCGGGGGTGGATCAAACAAAAGGGCCCAGCACGGCCTCGTGAGCATAAAAATGAAAGTTAACCCTTCAAAAGACTAGACGGCCAACTGAAAAGTATCACGGCTTAAGCTTTAAAGTTCTTGGCCATTTCACTAGCATTTAATTGCACATGATGATGACCTCTCAACACAGCCCTGCAGTCGTGCATCTCTGCAGAAAATTTCAATTACAAAACAAACTTTCCTCTGCAGTTCTCTCGGCCTAAGTGATCATAAATATTCATGGTCCGCCATCTCTGGGCCTGGGTGTGTTTGTGGCTAATATGCATTAAAATATCACAGTCTGATTGCATTGTTTTCGGTTGTTTACAGCGTTGACTTGCCTCATTCCTCGTAATATGTAATTTTGATTCGTAAATTTATCAATTTATCATCATAATGCAATATTACAGGCCATTATGCTGACACAATTTCGAAATTCAATTTGAAATGTTTATTTACATATCAGGGCCAACCCCCCCCCCCACTCGATTGTGTTGGAAATTAGTTTTCGACTAAACACTCACTCATGTCCTGGCCATCAAAAGCATACGTTGGCTTGCATGAAATTGACCAGTTTATATTGTTTTGTTAGTTCATAGTTGGTCAATATGCTGCATGTGGAAAAAAAATAAACATATACAATGGAGCTTGGTTTAAAAAATAATTGCTTTGCTATTTTCAATGAAAATATAGTTGTGTTTGGATATTGTTTGTGGCATTCTTAACGAGGTCTTGGGTTTAATTTTAAGGCAATGCTACAGGTTTGCTAGAAACATTGTTAGAATGTATAAAAAATCATAAACAAGACTGCTCAAATATTCTTAATAATTGTGATTTCCTTTTCGTTTAATTTGTCTAAAATTAAATATTGATTTACATGCTAGACTTGAGCCTACAATTATTTTTTCTTTATGTGAACTAATAAATATATTTATCTTTCTTCCAAATCTGTTGGTATACATAAAATATAATTCCTACTACATTTTTTTTTAACTTAAAGCCTTATATACTCACTTCCGCAATTTCTAATAAATAAATTATAGTCGAATTCATTGACTTTGATTACTTTTCCATCATTTTACGATATAGATCCCTTTTTCAGTACTCATTTACCGCATTTATTTCTGCTTGAAGAACGGCCATGAGCTTTTTTTTTACCCAAAAACCCAAACACATGTATGGTACCTTTTGTACTTATTCCCATAAATGGATTTTTTATTACGTCTAGAGCTGCAGGTCGTTAAAGTCGTACATATTCGGTGCCTATTTTATGAACGTTGGTGGGTCTGGTGGGCTGCTGGGCCACTGGCAACCACATAAAACCCTTACAAAAATGCGAACTGAACGGAAATGTCTTTGATGGCACCGGAGTATGGGCGAGGGTATAACGACAAACTATGATTATTTTGTAATTTTATGGCTACCCCAAGGCGAAAGGCGAGAGGCGAGAGGCGGAAATCCATACCAACCAATGGGGCGTCACCAATAAACATAAATTATGCAAATTTTTGACTTTAATTATACGAGCTGATAGCAACGCCCTACATTCCATTCCATTCCCAAACCCGTATCCCTCATCCGTGTGCGCCCGATTATTTGGGTTGTTATTAATTAAGCTGAGACTTCATGAGCGCGTTTTAATCATTGGGAACACGCGTTCCCACCATCCTAGCCCCTATATGGTGTCCTGTGTGCCAGGGATAACATGGGTTGTAGGAGCTGGAGGACACGGAGAACACGGAGGAGGAGCTGTCAGGCCGTTTCTGCTTATCGATCAAACGCTCACAGAAGTCACAGAAGCCTGAGGTTACACATTAGACATTTCTTCCAGTGACGTTTTGTTTTGTTCCGCCTTCATATTAAGGATACATGTGTGACACATTCCCCCATCCCCGACCTTGTCACTGATAACTGCACACAAAGGCCCACAGAAAATGGGAAGATTGTGCGGAAAACGGTGCTTATTAAAAATTACATGTCAAACGGAAAACCAGCACAGGAAACCCAAAAAAAGCAGGCACACTATGAAAATAAATAGGAGTTATTTGCTTTCAAAAATATATTATAATATTATTTGCAAGTCATTCTATTATATTTTGTTTCTAAATTTATTATTTATATTTCGTTAACTGAATTAAATTAGGAATTCAATGTTCTTTTTTATTCTCTGTGCACACACACTTACGAGATGAGTTGGCATAAACCTTTTGGTTTTTGGGTGTTGGAGAGGAAGAACCCTTTTTAAATATGTCGCCCCATTATCTTCATTAGGCGCTAATGTCCGAAAAAGGTTTTTACCCCCAACTATGCATATTCCCCCCTTTGAAACTTTCTTTTTCCCCTGGCTGGATTTAACTTTTTGGCTACCATGACAACTTCAAAAGTCGTTACTCATTTCTGTGTACTTAATTTGGCAAAAGATATGAAATTTCCTTCTTATCGCACTCTACTGTCCTTTTTTGTGTGCGTTTTTTTTTTTTTTTTGCTTGCTCGTCCTGCTTAAGGAGCAAGCTTGCCCCTTTTCATTAAAAGTAGGACTGAGGACGAAAGGAGATGGTAATTTCATTAGAAAACTTGAACCGCGTCAAACTTTAAGCTTAAACTCGGCTTGTGTGCCTGCAGTCGCAGAATTTTAATGCCGCGTGAAGAATGCCAAGTTAACAGGCGGCAGGCGGCAGGAGGTGAATGCTGGGATTCCGAGGTGTGGGCCAGTCGCTTGACTTGGCATAAAAAAAGTTTCTTTTTGGCTTCCACTTCCACTTTTTGGGGGGCCACACAAAAAGTTTGTGTTACGCCGCCGACGCCGACTCGTTGACTCAATAACTGGTTGGTTTTTGGGCCCTCTTTCCCCCGTAAAGAAAGAAGGCCCAAAGGCGGTCCTGAATAGAGGGCGTGTTGCCGGTATTTTTTGGGGGCGTGGGCGTGGCCGGGTGTTAAAGACTTAAGGTGAGCGCATGGACGCTGCTGCTGGTGGTGGCTCCAGACTGACACGATTATCGTAATTATGCGCTGGCTGTGGCAGTAGCATACTTTTGTGAGCCAACTCTTAGCCTCGTAATAAGTTGTTGTTGTGTGGGTGTATCTCTCTCTCGGAGGGTGCGAGTGTGTGTGTGTGCGTTGGCCCAACTTTTGCCGCAATTATGTAGGTTGGCAAAAGTTGCTACTCGCTTTTTATTTTTATTTTTATTTTACTTTCATTTTTTTCGGGGGTGCACTGGCTCAAGGACACGCTCATAACCCGCTGCAAAACATTCGGCTTATGCCTTTATGCGGTTGCCAAAAAAAAATGTATAAAAAAATAAGCCAGAAAAGTGAAGAGGTCCTGGAGCAAGACATCTTGGGAACATGTGACCAATTTTCAGAGCTGCCTTCATTCTATGCCTTTGACGTTGCTATAATTCAATATTTTTACCAAATAAACTTGTTGGCAGCTTAACTTTTCGTAAAGTTTACTTCAAGTGCTACCCCCTGACATGCGGGATTAAATTGGGGTTTAACTTTGAAATTAAAATGGTTGTATGAAGAACAAAAAATTAAATCAAGGTTGTAAAAATGCGAAATTAAAAAAGTAAACAATATGAGAAAAGTAATTCGTAAATTAAAGTTATTTTTGAGTGATATCTTTAACAGTATAATTCCTTTTTAATATAGAATGATTTGCAACTATTTTATCTAAGTGTACAAAAAGGTAAAGCCTCCTCCACAAAATTCCCCTTGTTACAGGGTGTCAACAAGCCCTTTCCACGCTTTCGGCCATATTTTTCAGCCGCCACCCTGGGCGCCGCAAATCAGTGAGAAAATGCTGACAAGCGACGGGTGGAAGGCGAAGAAAAAAAAAAGAAAAAACGGGAAGCAGAATTAAATAAAACGTATTACATTTGTAGCGTTTACAGGAAGTGAGCGTGAGGGTCGGGGGGTCCTTGGTCGAGTGCCTGTTAAGGGGCGTGTGTTTATGTGTGTTTGTGTGTGCGTGAGAGCGAGCTCCTTGCGATACATGTGTGAGTGCTTGTGGCATGTGTACAAAAACGCTTTGTGGCGGTGGCAAGCACCTTCCTTCCTCCGGGGGCAAACATCTTGTGCCACGGCAAGGAGGGGAGTTCGCAAGGTTAATACTTGGCCACAAAAGCCATTAGGCATCAGCATCACAGCCAGCAATATCCCTAAGCCAAAGTCCAGCCCGGGTCAAATACACTTGCCGACATCTCAATAATCAGAGATGTGAGGGATATGGCTAGTTGTACCTAGAACTAGGTACCCATTGTTCCATACAATTTAGAAAAGGAAATAAGAAGCGGAACTTAACTTAATGTCAAATTTTAAGTGATAATTATATTGACAAACTTGTTCCCTTGGTAAATACAAATGATTTCAACTTAAACCACTTAAGGTGTACTTCCATTAATAAGATCTCCGGCGCTTGCCATTTACAAGTTCAATTTACGAAAGCCCGCAACATGCCGTGATTTATGGAATTCATGTAACCTTTAACAGCTACCTAATAGGTTTTTAAAATAAATTGTACCCCAACTAGAGTACCTTTCCCGCCAGCACTGTGACCAGCGAAAACGAAACCCCAGATCGAACCGAAACCAAAATCCAAACCATTTGTGCGACGGTGGCAAAGCAATATACTCACCCTCAGCTAATTAATATTCCAATTTATGCATTTTCTTTCAGGCAATTCGATTCGTCGTCGGTTTTTCGTTTGTTCGTCTATACGTTCGCGTTGAATTCGTAGTGGCATAAGTGTTGTATATCGAATCGGTGTTGGTGTCGGTGTCGGGACGTGTAAATATCGTACAAAATGGCAATGGTTATATCGACGCGTGCCAAGCTCGTGATTACCGCGCTGATTCTGTTCTTCCTGCTCGGCATCGTCCTTGTGACGGGCTCCACGAAGGGATGGTTCAATCCCAACCGCTACAACGGCGAGCGGGTGGCAGCTAGGATTCAGGTAACTAACCCCCACAGTTTGACCGCAACAAGTTTTCGGGTTTGCGTTTAAACCGAATGGCATTTCAGACTAATTAAAAAGAACTAGCCAATTAATTATAATCATAATCAACACGTGTCTGGCGGCGCTTGCCTTTTTTTTCCGACCCCGCCAACGCCGCCAAGCATCTAAACATTACGAACTGTGTAATGGGAGTGTGTAATGTGTAATGCTAAATGCTTGACATCCTGCCGGCCTGCCCCTTTAAATGCAAACAAATGTCACCGCAGCGAGGCGAATTCCAGGGCTGGGATTGCTTTTGCTCCGCCAGTGACCAGGATGGGAGAGGTGGGTCACTTGATGGGTCGGGACTACGGCCGTATCGCGGCTTATGCGCTTCCAACACGCACACACACCGAGAACACACACACGGCACACTCGCACACACCGAGAACTAACAGCCAGCACCCACAACAAGTTAGGGAAACTTTTAAACACAAACTGGCAAACATCCTCGCAGTCACAGCGAGCGGAGAGCAAATAAAGCATGCGAGGATGTACACAGGAAATAAAATGAAAAATTTTCGCAACGAAATAGTTATTTAATGTGGTCTCCAATCAAAGTTTCAGGCTCTAGATACTTGTATTAAATATGATATTATTTAAATTGTAGTTACAGGGGAGTACAAGTATTAAAATAAAAGTTTTCTAACTGAATATTATTTGATATTATTTAACTTATAAAAGTTTTACTTCAAAATGTATTAAAATAGTTGACTTTTCTATAAATTACCTTGTTAGCTCAAATAAAAGTCAGCTTTTAACCATTTCTTTCTTCCTGTGGATGTATTCCAGCACTACACGAAAACAAATAAAGTTTATTGTGACAAATGTTTCATGACAACAGCACATTTCGCTCTGGCCGAGCACACCTGCCTCGTTGCGACCCCCAGGTGAGGAGAGACCTCTGCTGTTGTTTGCGAAGCGTATAAATAAAAAGCCATTGCAATTATTAGAGCACATTATAAGCATTTTGTTGCCGACGCTCGGTCACAAGATAAATTGATAAACCTGACACGGGTCCGCTCACCTGTCCCGTAACGAGCTGGGGTTAAGTTTTGTTGCTTTTTTGTTATTGTCCAACATGGCGTATACGCAATGCAAGTTTTTGCGACTCTTTTGCTAAATCCATTTGGTAAATGGGTTGAAGTATTTTGCTTTCTAAAATGCTAGATGTAATTCTATCAAAGGGGTTTTATTTTCTGCTTCCATTGGTTTAATGGACTTGGGTTGTTAACTCCCTTTTTTGTAGAGCCAACAGAATGTTTAAAGAATGGCCTGATCCAAGTAGTTATTGCGCAGTAAAATATGGTTATCAGTAAAACTTGTTATATAGCTGTAATTACTATTGAACTTATTTTATTCTTATATTCTATCTTTGTAAAAAGATAATATTATCACTGATTTTCGTATACTATTTACTCTGTCATAACCTTGTTTCTTTCTTTCTCTGTAACAAAGAAATATATTTAAATTATAGACTGCCGAGTTACAAGTTCATTTCCCATGAAAGTTGTACAAGTTCGTTATAATTTAAACAAATAATGGTCGTCCCTTCAAAGTCCCAACAGAAAATAAAAAAAAGAGCAAAGGGCTCCTGTTCCCCTGTTAATACAATCGCTTCTTTCGTGTCAAACGCTTCTCCTCTGTTGTTTCCGCCCCGAAGGACCTGCCCCAAAGGACCTACCAATCGGGGCCCCACAATACGAGCAAACTTCGACTAATACCTGCATAATTGTTGTGCTAATTTTGTCAGCACGCCCAGTTAATGTTTCTATTGACACCCGCAGGATGGCGAAGGCGATGGCGTCGGGAGGTGCGTGGTGTCAGGCGGGCAGGTCCTGCGCTGTGCTGGGTTGGGCTGGGTTGGGCTGGGTTGGTCTGGGATGTCCTTCCCCATAGTTGCACTGCTTTGACATTATTTACGCTTACTTATGGGTTTGGCTCGCTCTCACCTGCCTTGCCCCCCCGTTCGGACTCTGAAAACAGTGATTAAACTAATTTTATGCAGCAGCGAGACGGGACGAGGGCGACAACAAGGATACAGGCAGGAGGAAGGCGTAAAGAGTGAGAAGAGTGAGAAAAGCAAGCAAATGGCAAGGGGCGAGGCAATAAAAAACCATTTAAAACATTCAAAGTGTCGCATGAGAACGGGCGAAGTGAATGTCGACAAGCGTTAACGGGCTGACTTCGATATGGAAACCTAGTCCCAGCACTAGCTCTATTTTTCCATTTATTTCCATTTGAGTGCAGAGGGAAAAACTAAAGTAAATATATAAATAAAGTCAATTAAATTATCCAATACTTTCCAATTCTGTTAGAATTTATATTAAAAAAGGACCCAATGAAGAAACTTTACTTTGAAGGTAGTAAAATGTATATTTTTTAAATATATTCCTCTATAATTTCTCTCAGTCTTAAGCCAAATGTATATGGTGAACGGGAAAAGGAAAACGAGCCCAACAACCAAAAGAAACAAAGTTTAGCAATAAAAATCTAAAAACGGGAGAGGAGACGCGCGTGGGGTGAAGTCGTTCTGTTAATAAAGCCGTTTCAGCATGGGCTGTCTCACCTGGCACCTCCCACCGCCATCACCTTTCCCCCCTCTGAATCAGGCAATGGGTTCATTAGCAGTGGCTTACATTACAACAGCTCCTCGCTGCCGTGGTTGTTGTCGCTATTTTCCTAGTTTCCTTGGCGCTGTTAATTACGATCCTGGAAGGGGCTGGCTGAGAGAAAAATAAAAAGGGGAAATCGGTAAGTCGGCAAGGAAAGAAAGGAGCTCGCGACTGCCGAACAATTGGAAATTTATAAAAATTACACGTAGATTGACAGGCAATTTGTCCTTGCCTAATACGAGGTGGTTATCCACCGCCAACGGCAGTTGGCTTATTGACTGATTCCCCGAAACTCCAGCGGTCGCGATGTGTGGCTGGCTGGCTGGCTGTTGAGGAAGGTCTATTAGGTTTCATTAGCGCCTAATTACCCCAAAAGCGAAATTAGTCGAAAAGCCAATTATAGTTAATGCATTTAGCGATTCGTTGAGTCGTCGAAAGTCGTTTGGACATTTATGAGCTGCCAAGCATTGTGTGTTACCGCCTGTCTGTCTGTCTGTCTGTCTGTCTTTCTGTCGTAGGATCTCATTTATTTGCTGCGCAATTCCAATTAATAAGGGGCTGGCAAAGGGACAGTCCGCACTTACCCCGAATCGACATTCCTGAGTAGAATAGAGTAGAAACAAAGTAGCCAGCCATTAGCATTAACTCACTACCCACACTATGCATCTACGTCTCGATTGAGCAATAAAAAACTACCGGAAAAGCATTCCCTTAGATTTTCCCACACGTGTGTATGGATGTGTGTGAGTGCATTCGTGGCTGGCAATAAATAATGAAAATATCCGAGTGCCTCAGAAGCAGCAGCAACAGTAGCAGCAAAGTTTCCCTGCTAACCCACAAACAAAATACTGTGTAAAATGCAAGTAAACGAATTTGAGTTTCCTAGCAAATAAAGCCCAAAGTTTGTTGAATGATTCTTTTCCGAATTAAATTCCCCAAGTACTAAACTGTCTTTAATTTTCTTAAAGGCAGTTCCTAAATGCCAGGAATGCCATACAAGTAAATGACCTGAAAATTGCCTTTCACAGAAAATAAAGACTTCAGAAGAGCTCAGGACGATTCCCATATTCATGAGTGTCATGCTCAGGAAATTTCAAATCTAATCCCCATATACACATTCCTGATGTGTATAAATTCCGAAAGGCAAAACATTAAATATTGAGCAACGCTCCGCTCCGTACATTTGATTTATGAAAACATATTACCCCCTTGCTATCCAGCAAAGGGAAACACTGCCGGAGCAAACATACGGCGGATACGGATATTTGTGAAAGCTTCTTCCACGGACTGGGAATAAGCATATGAAAAACTAGCTTCCGTTACGTTTATGATAATATTTTATTAAAGCGCAGCATGCCACTATAACTACGGGTTAGCAGGCAAATGGAAGCGACTTGCACGCACCCAAGGAGCTCGGGAGTCGCGGAGCCCTGAAGCCTTGAAACTATGGAGTTGGGAGCCAACGCTGAACTCGAAAGTCGATGACGATGTCGACACGCCCCGCCAAGCGTCCGTAATAAATTTATTATTGTGCTGCGCCAGAAGTTCGAGTTCTAGGACGGTGGAAAGTCGCATTTTCGATGGCATAGATAGCGAAACTTTCCCTCGACTTGTGCGGTTTTTGTCAGTGAGATAGTAGGCACAACAAAGTTTCGTTCTCTGAACTTGTTGCATTGACAACCTGCAGCGGATATCGTTCCCTTTTGGATTGCAACTATGCAGGTTGCATCGCCAGAATTGGGAAAATATATGTACTTAATTTTAAACAAATTAACAATACCTAATTTATAAAATGTATGTAATTCCTTGGTAAAACGAAGAGTAAAGATAAAAGATCCTTAAGAACAAGTTACTCTGCAAAGTCCTACATTCTGTTTAAAATGATTTCCCAAAGAAGTTAACTTTTATTCCCAGTGCAGATTTGGATAAGCAGCTTGTTAATTCCGCGACTTTTCACCACGGATGCATCTGCAGCTGAGTGCGCGGCACTTTTCCCGCTGCTCTGCAAATTGGATGCAGTGCAGCAGCCCTCGGAGTCAACCGAACTGCAGTTGGCAAGCGTGTTGACAACCGCCACGCACTTCGATGCCCCCAGGGGTCGCATTCGCTACGACATAGCTGGGGATCGGCGCTCTGGGCTTCGGTCTTCGGGGCTAAAGATATGTAGCTGGATATACCGAGGATATACCTTTCCACTGCCGCAATATAAATAGCACTGATTTGTGCTAACAAATACGGAGCGGTGGCTGTCGCTATCTGCTAGTATCTTGCGACTTGCTGGCAGCCCGAAAGTTAAGCCAACCAACCATACAACCCATTTGTTTATTATGAAAATACGGGCTGGTTTGGTCTCGAGAGTGGGTCTCCCTCTCTCTCTCTATGTGGAGGGGGTGTGGATTTTCGTCGGTGTGCAAGTGTGTGAGAGCTGCCCACAAAAACCTTAAACTGATGACACACTTCACATGGAGGTTTCTGCCTCTGGCTCTCCGGTTCTGGGTCTTTTTTCGTTGCCGTGTGCCCGTTGCTCGCTTACAGAGAAAGAAAAAAATATAGAGATGTCAGGGAATATGTTTTAAAATTTATGCTAAATTATTAAGTACGAAAAAGTAAGAAAATTTAGAATTCGGAAGACTTGAATGCAAGTATCAAATATTTTTAGTTAAAATACAAAGGCATTATTCATGATTCTTGCAATGGAATTTATTTCGACTTTCAAAAGCTTTTTAATTACTTCACATTTCTTTTCAAAATGTTCAGTGCATCTCGTAGCCGGCTTTCGGTGCTGCATTTCCGCTTGAATGGCGTCTGTGCTCGGAGCAACTAACAGCCCATTGACAAGGGGCCGTTGGTTGGTGGGTGGGTTGCTGACTTGGGGCGTATCCGTATCCCTATCCACCCTGACTGGGCGGCGGAGGGGTAAGTGTGTCACCACACACGACCACGTAACTGAAAGGCATACTTACCGTTTTAAAACTGTGCGCTCTGTACATGGCACACTACTATATTGACTTTGAAGCATAAAAAGCTTTCCCAGATACTCCAATACACTGGAGGCGAACGAACACTCTTTATTACCGCCCCCCCATCGCCGGCGGAGCCATGTACATATCTGTGCCTGTAACGTGGCGTGAGTCCGGGGCACAAGGAACAAAGGAAATGTTGGAAGCTATGCCTTGGGAATAAACGAGCAGATGACTTCCTGATCGGGTCGGCTTAGCGCTGGGCCTTATCTAGGGCTCCCGATTGAAGCGGTCCCTGAGGTCCGACAGCGGCTTCCTCCTTCGTTTCCACAGGAGCCTCGAACAGGGCACAAAAGTCTCGGGTGTAGTTCCTTAGATTGCAGATTCGCGACTGAAGCTGCACAAAGGTGCGTTCGTCGAAGATCTTCACCTTGATCCGGTCGCCGGTGTCCAGTGTTTGGGCAGCCATGTCGTGGAGGCTTCGGCGCTCCTCGAGGAACCTAGTGCACAGGCGACTGAAGTTGGTAACGAAGTTGATGAGGTCTTGGATCAGTTCCTCAACCATGCGGAATTTTCTAGTTTTAGTCTTTAGGTTATCGGGCTTTGCTGCTAAATAGGCACAATCGAGCTTTTTACGGATCGATTTCAAGTCCTCGGGCATACCTTTTAAGGCATCCCGGGTTAGCACCAGGAAACCCTTCAAGGAAATTAATCAATATTTGTATTATAACTAATTTATAAGTACTCACATTCATGTCGCTGATGGCATGATACTTGGAGAAGACCTCATAATCTGGCCACCAGTCCTCGGCCTCGTCGTCGTAATAATCTCGCGTGGCCGGCACCATGCGGATCTGCAGGATCGGTCGAAATTGAGCTAGTTTTGGTTGCATCAACTCAACGATTAGTTGGCGCAGCTCGGAGATCTCCTTGGTGCCTCTGGTGTTTTTGGGCACTTGCTTCAGCAGCCTATATTGATTCTTAGTGGAATGCATTGTAAGTTAAGTAATTAAGAAATTAAGAAATGGGGGATGGCTAGAACGGGCAACTTATTGTTTGGAGGGCTTTTAATGTTTCTATTGTAACATTATGAGTTGTGGCTCTGACGTAAATTTCGAAGAATGTCTGACTCACTCTCGCTTCCTTCCGCCTTTCTAGATTTCCCCTTTTGAAATGTATCTCGAGTGTTAAATAATTTGCTGTTGCTGCAGCTGCCTCAGGAGGACGGTTTACGCTGCGTATACGCAACGTTGTCACAGTCTGTTTGCTTTGGGTTTATAAAACTGTCTAAATCAACACACAAACACTCATATGCTCGCACATAAGCACACTGACAAATCTTAAACACACACATAACGTGTTGGTTTATGCGCAATGGGAGTTTAATTTTTTTTTTTTTTGGCTAAAACACAAAATGTGAGCTTGCTTCTGGTTTTAAACTAATTGTAGAAGGCAGTTAAGGCCAACAATGAAATGCCATGGCTGTCCTTTGCCTCTGGTCTACATTTTGGGTCACAAAAACATAAATATGAAAGTAAAAACATTCTAATGAATTAATTAAGCGAAAAAGAGTCATGAAAATAGAGAAAAGGGACTTTTTTTCTTCGTATGATTAAATGAATTAAACAAAACAGGTGTCGTTCTTATGAATTATATACAGTTTAATAAGGTATTTAGCCAGTAAGTTATATTTAAAGTTGCATATATTTTTGGCGACTTAAATCAAATTATTTATGATTTTCCTGAGCTTTTAATTGCTTTATCCGTTGTAACAGAGTTTATAATTGCTTATACTTATTTATTTATAAGTGTATTTCACTTGTATATATATTTAAGATTAATTGACAGCCTTATCTTGTCTCTGCCAGGTGTGCGTAACTCAATTAATTACATTTTGTATGAGCAATTTAAAATCCGTTTCGCATTTGCTAAAAACCATGAGCTTTCAGCTCCTCAGCTGAGCTTCCAAAACTCTTCTGCTGCAGTTGGTAAATGTATAGTATATATGTGTATCTTTTTATATATATATATTCGTTTATGTATGTGTGTGGGCCTCTATTCCCCCAGATAAACAGGCTGCCGGATAGGCACTGTGACAGAAAGACAAAGTGACTGAAAGACCGAGAGACAGACGCTTTTCTGCAAAAACGTTGGCGCAAAAACTTTTCGAGATTTGTGTCAGCTCGTTTGAGAATTAGTCGTAGGTTTTTAGCAAAATTAAAAAAAATCTGTCACTATGCGGTTGGCATTTGCCGTCTCATTGTTTTTTTGGTCCCCTGACGGGGGACCGTCACCCACCGCCCCCACCGCCTCTCGGATTTCCCAACCATTTCCACATCTCCTTTCCCATGCTCCTTTTCGGTTTCAGTTTATGTTTCCATTTCTGTATCTCAGCCAGTATTTAGATAGTCGCTTCTGTTTGCTGTTCATGGACACGGGCAACCCTTATAAATTTTAAATAATAGGTAGTATTAAAGAGTATCTAAAAATATAATTAGGGAAGGAAAATTTACATTAGTGTAAATTCGATTAACTTAAAACTTTAAACCTTTTAAATAATTTTGGCTATACAAATTGAAAACATAATTAAAGTAGTCTAGAATTATTTTCTTAGTCAACGAAGTCCCGAAATAAAATAAATAGATAATAAAACTCATTTTCCCTTTGCTAATATTTTATATATTTTCCCTTATAAGCCTCAGATTTTTCCTTTTAAAATTTCCATTAATACCACTATCCTATCGTACCCCACTGTACATATATCCTGAAAATCCGTATGTGAACAAGGATTCGCATCCCCGTTTTGTATTATGTGCTCTCTGTGCTTTGATGCGACTATGTCTTAAATAATTTATGTGCCGCAAAATGTGCAAAGTAATTTATTCTGATTATATGCAAAACAACAAAAAAAAAAAAAAAGAAAAACGGGCAAAGAAAAAATGAAAATGGGCATCAAATAAAATGTGAAACGGCCGCCAAGTGTCAAAAAAAAGAGCACTAAAGTCAAGTGTAGAGTAAAGAGAATTAAGTCCTGCACCTGGGTACACACGGTCTTATTTGGCCTTTTCCGTGAAGACCGCCTTCAGAAGAAAGCGGGCGGGCCGTAAAAATTTATGTTGCTATAATTTAGCTTTAAAATCGCGCCAAACCTCAGCCCAGCTCATCCGAACGAAAAGTGAAAAGTGGCAACGAGGGGGGCGGCACGCATTTAAACGGAAATAAAATAAAATTACAAAAAGTGCGCAACTTTTTGACGTTGCGATTGTTATCCTCGTTTCGGTCGCTCCACTGTTTTACTTTTTTGTTACGAAGGGCCGAAACGGCTGTCAGAAAGTGATTTAGAAACTATGCTATGACCCGGGTACCTTGGCCAGGTCGAGTTCCGTGCTCCGTGCTCCGAGCTCCGAGCTTCGAGCTCCAAGTTCCCAGCTCAAAGCTGAATCTACCCAGACAACATTGGCATTTGTTTGTTGTCGACTGTCGGCCCTGTCGGCCGCCTGTCGTTTGGCGGCTATAACGTTGAATTTAAATTCAGCATTTTCGGTATTCCCCCCCTTTTCCAATTCCAATTCGTGAGGCGATTGGAATACCTTGAAATGAATTGAAATTCAATTGTTTGCACATTTCTGCGGCCAGCTAATTGAAGCCAAATTCCTGCCAAATTGCTTGTATTTACCGCTGGAAGGAGAGCGCCAAATACGCATAACTCATATATAGTTTTTGCCACTCGGAAAGTCGCTGGCAAATATGCTGAAAATGTCAAAACGTCGTTTACATATTTAATGCGCTCTAACAGGCTTAATCAACATTACAAAGTAATTAGAGTTAATTCTTTTGTACTTGAGAGCACGCCAGAGCCAGAAACGAGCACAGACACCTGACAGAAGGCACAAGTGCACTCAAAGAAAAGTGTATACATATCAAATATGATTTAGAATTGGGAAAATATGTGAATATATTTAGAAAACTGGTTTTTAATAATTAAAATAGCCAATTTTGGCAGAAAGCGTTTAATAGTGAACCAATTACCTAAAAAGACAGCAGATTAATTATTAAAATAATTAAATAATATATAATATATAAAAAACACGTTTTTAGGGGCACTATTTTTTCACAGACTCAGAGAATAATTTATTATATATATCTGAAAAGCTATTAGTTTTTTCCCAGTGTATGATACCACAGGTAGGAGCTGGCACAGGTAGTCGCCGCAGTCAAAGTGCTTACGCATGTTACCGGTGACACAGCGACACTGAAACTGATGACGATGAAAATGACGATGACGATGCCAATGATGATGACGACGATGACGATGACTGAGGATACCCGTATCTGTAAACTGTTGCGCGGCAATTTGCATGGTTAATTATCTATTAACTTGGGCATAACTTTTTCGGGGGTGCGAGTGCAGTGGCACTCGCAGGACTTGGCAGGATTCGGGAAGTTCCTGCAGATACACAAATACTCTCGCAGATATACAAACACAAATACAGGCACACGCAGGCGAATTAGAAGCCACCGACTGTGTCGGAGCGAGACGAAAATATGTACATCCGTTTCCGCTGTTGTTCTGGCAGTGGCTGCCATTGTCATTATATAAGAGGCAAAGCGAAATGCGAAAAATAAAAATACTTCCATGGAACCTGGCGGAATTATTAATACTCTATCGTATACTACACAGCGGAAGTGGGAGTTAATTATTACTAGAAGTTGTTGAATACCTAACTTTAGAGTTTAATGGCGAGTATTACATAAAAGTATTTCCATGCCAAGCTCACTTCCATTTATTCATATAATGGGTGAATATATATTATCCACACTGAGTTTAAAAGGTTATAGTAAATATAAATACTAAAAATAAGTTGGTTATGCCTTTTAATGGTTATAAATATTAAGCAAACTAAAATGCTTACATAAATGTTGTGTTCTCTAAAAGCTTTTTGATATATAAATGCCAAGTACTCTAATACTTTTATAATGACTTTAATAATAATGCGTTTATTTCATTAAATAAAAAGTTAGAAAACTATTTGGCATTCATTTCACAAAAGTTAATAACCCCCTTTTGGAGCTCCAACAATATAGTGTACAGGAGCAGCATCAGCGGAAACAAGTTTATGGTAATCTTAATGCCTAAAGCTTTCCTTTGTTTTGATGCTGCTGCATGCCGTAAATTTCACTTATTAAATATTTGTGCTTAATTAAGAATTTAACTCTCACAACACGAGGAATGTTAGAAGTTATATGGCGTTGGGAGCAGACATTCGTTGGCATTGGGAGAGAATAGTTCAAACTAGGCTTTAACTATTGTAGTGAATGTGTTTCATTTAAACTTTAAAGGTTTGACTGACTATAGCTTCAATACTCTAAGGATGGCTATACTCAGGCTTTTAATTAAATGTTTACAATTAATGAACACGTTATACATGAACAATTTATATACTAATCTTTTTTTCTTCTAAAAAGTTTACGTAGCCAATGGCTTTACCCTGTTTAAAACCGTTATAGTCCAAAGAAAATCAATTTAAATACAAATAAAGTATCCTCAACCTTCACGAAACACTCCCTACATGCCTTGTGTCCCATATATATATAGAAATCTTATTTAACAGATAAAGGCAAACAACTTTTTATAGTTTCTTTGGAACAAGTTTCTTTCACAAGTTTCCGATTGAGACAATTGGAAAGTTATTGCCTGGCAATGGCTTCCAACAACCATTCATTCAACTCGGCACACATTCATTTTGTACACGGGAATCCATTTTCGGTTAATTTTTAAGAGGCCCCAATCGATCTCCATTATTGACACATTTTTGACAAATTGCCAGATAGCCGCAGAGCTGCGTGGGAAGGCGGTGGGAAGGCGTCTGTGGCCAGGAGTCCTTTTTCTTGTTCTGTCCTGCGAATCGCAAATGAAACGTGTCTGGCATTTTTGAGCATTCTGGAGCCACGGACAAAGGCCAGCCGGCACAGCCTACCTTTCTGGTTTACCGAAATGGCGAAATGGAAAAGGGTCAACGATTTGCGTATTATTTGCTTTATTTTCAATACGTCCTGTGAACCCTTGTCAGGAGGAAAGGACTCATTGCTAGGCAATGAATGCTTCGTTGCTGCGCAAATATTACCGCACTTTCGCCGCCCGTCTCCTTGGCATGGCATGTCCTTGCTCCGCTTCTTTCGCATTTCAGTTCATTTCTGGCCTTAATTATGTACGGCGCAGAGCAAACAACAAATGCACAAACACACAGCAGCACAGCACTGCACAGCACATGTGCACACATCACATGCCCATGCACTTTCAGCCCAGTTAATTGCTCATGGCACTCGGAGCACTCTGCACCACTTGACCGACCTGCAGCTGCCTGCCGCCTGCCGCCTTATCCTGCGCTTCATCCTGCTCAGCCTTCCCTGGCCTGACGACACTATTTAAACTAAATGCTCACCTTAAAATCATACTCCGCCTGGATCCAGGACACCGAAAATGTTGCCTTTGCCTGCGGCCAGCTTTTCGTTATTTAAAACGGCCTTTGTCTGCGCTTGACCCTCTGTCACAACGGTCGTTGTTGCCGTCCGCCGAGACAATCCTTTGGGGGCACTGGGAAAATTTTTAACTATATTCCAGGCTGTCAAGATTTTATAAATCTTTTTGTAAGTTATATATCAATTCAGTATTTAATTATGTGAAGGAATATGGGCTTCTTAGAGGGTCATTTTTTAGTAGGCAGCGTACTTTTACCAGAGTACTTTTTAAAAATATAATTAACTTCATAATCAATTCAATAATTAAAAATCTAGGATGCCAGGGAACTCTGTAGTACTTATATATTAATTAAAAATCGAACTAAATGTATACAGATAATTTAAACAATTAAACATACAAATTCAGTCTTATTTGTTATATTTATTTGAGCCTAGGGACACTTTATATAGACACAAAAATATAGAAAAATGTCCCAGAGGTTAAAAAAATGTCTCAAAAATATATATGTAAATTATCGATTTACTCGTAAATATATTTTTAAAAATTTCTTTCGCTGTGTACTTATTTACTTACGCCTTTTCGATTGCACCCCCTCTTGGCTCTGCTGCTGCTGCTCGATGTCGTGCGCAATATGGCCGAGGCGAGCGGCTTTGATGTCCTCTTATCAGTTCATCGCTCTGAATTTCTGTCGTGCTCGAGCAGCGGTCGAAAAGGGTTCTCCGGTGGCGTCGAGGCTAAGTCCTTCTTGCGATGACCAGATAGTTTTTCCTTTGGCAGAGCCGCACTGAGTAAGGGATAAGTCGGAATGTGAAAGGTTATACTTGGTTAAGCAAATGTACAAGTAATATTATAGCCACAGTAATTATTATTCCAACGATATCCTTGGAAAACGACGACTTCATTAAAAGATTTTCCGGAATGTGTTCGACCAGAAGAGAAGTTTTCCCGTGGAAAATGTTTGCCAAGTTCACAATGGTAACTGCTCTGAATTTACTTAGCGAAAAAATGCAGGTAATAATGAGAGAAGGCAAAGCCTGCGGCTAGGAAAACTCTCAAAATGGCGACTAGGCGACTCACGCCCAAAAATGCCACTTCCTGCTGCTTAATTTCCGTTTCAAGTGAATTTCCTTGCCGCTAATTTTGTTGCACACACACACACCTCAATGGGGGGCACGTGCTCGAATGGAAACTGGGCCACACGGACGCGACCACGGACAAAAGTCCGGACAGAACACGGACATTGCTTTCAAGCCCGTGCTCTCTCTCTCTCCGGACAGTGATTTTCGCCGGCTCGCCATTTGTTTGGCGCATAGTTTTCTTGAACCAAAACAAAAGCAAAGCCAGAAACAAAGAGAAAACTTTAATATCCGCACTCAGTGGCACAACAGCAACAAGCTACATGGAGAACAATGCTCACTTCAATGTCTATTGATGGGCCACGTGTGTGTAACAGCCCCTCGGTTCCTATCTCTGGCCAAAACATACCCCTCGGTTCTTGCCTCTATCCAAACTCAGCCCTCTTTGCCTTTGTCATCGACCCCGGGATTGGTGGCGTTTATGCGCCGGAAATGGAGGTTTTCATGATTCTAAGAGGATTTTAAGGAGGATTCTGGAAGCCCACGAGTTACATGATGCCTATGCATTATTCTAGTGGAACTCTACTTTTAGTAAGTCAAATCTGTTGCTAAAAAAAACATACAAAACATATATCATCTTTCCTAGAGAATAAGCTGTTGCAAGGTTCAATTCGATGGAAAATTATTAGGAAGTAATTTCTTCAACAGGACAGCATTAGTTTGAAGGTTACTAAATATCTCACTGGAAATGGTTACAGCTTATTCAAGTTTCTGTTGTTTCTCTCAAATCCCAGCAATCGCGATTTGGAGCAAATATATTTGCTCACTTCCCCCATAAACTGAGGGCCCAAAAGCCAGGATTGTGTGTCTGGCTGGGCGCATATTAAGCCATTGTGAGCCTCGGAGCAGCACGCTTTTAACCCGAAATTCAACGAGTTAGCGTCTCAGACAAAACTTTTTTAACTGAGCGGCAGCATAAAAGCTCCTCGGCCATTACTATCATTCACAGGGTGCAACAACTACAATGGCCGCTTGCTATTACGGTGGCTTAGCCGGGTCTGAGTTCCGAGACTCGAGTCCTACCCGAGTCTCGAGTCCTGGTTGTGAAACCAGAGTCCTGGGCCTGAGTGTTTGCTGCCATTTTTATTTGCAGGAGCTTGGGTTTATGGGCAAATGTGCATTGAGCATTTGTGTCTCTATCTGTGGCAGTGAGTCTGCAGCCAGGAGCAGGAACAGGAGCAGGAGCAGGACTAAGGACTCCCCACTCCGGTATTGTTTGTGGTTCATTGTCTTCATGTGCCGTATTCCTGGTCCCTGTTTCGTGTTCAGTTAGTATCTGCGGTTAGCAGTTCGACTCCAATGGGGGGTTATCATCCATCCAGGGGCCCCTTCTGGGCTAATGTGAAATATGCATGCTTAATTGTAATTCTAAATCCGAAACCACGGCACATTAGTTGTCCGGGCGGCAGTCACTGTTGCAAATTAACATCAATAATAAATTTCGATTTGCGGCAATTACGACTGGGCCTGGTCAGTGGAGTTTGGCCAGCTACGGGATATACTTTATAGATGCCTCTACATATATACAAATTGATTGATTTATTATGTATAGCTGTGGGCCTCCATTGTGCGTCGATGAAAAGCGTTTCGAAAATTATTCCGCTAGCATTATTACATGTTGAAATGAATACAGTTCGACCTAACACAAATATGTAAATATTTAACGCAGGGCTATTTAGAAAAAATCAATGTCTATGGTAATCCCGATGCCATAAACGTCACGTGCATGCCGCCCCCAAAGGCAACGGTCGCCCCCACCACAGCGGTAAGTCGAGCATCGAGCAGCATCGAGGATGGCGATGTCAATGTCGCCACTAAACCCACAGAGCGAAATGCAATGGTTTGGATTTAAATTAATTAATGAATAGCCAGGCAAATCATCTTACTGATAAATTACATTAAAATTGCATTATGTCCGCATAAGTGAGAGAATATTTGCATGGGATTTGCGTTTATTTATTGAGACTGCTAATGCTGCAAATAACATGTAATCAGATACACTTATGCGATGATGTATTTTTAATCCAGGCGCACCAGAGTCATATTTGTGAATTAAATAGCTCTGCGGCAATAATCTGCTTGGATTTTAGATAGTTTATTTTGCAAATTCACAATGCAATTTTAGCTTTGGAATATTTGCAGGCGATTGAATAAGCTGTTTAAAATAACTGCAGATCTAGCTTTATAATTAATTTAGTTCAAAGAAAATCGTACTTAATTGGTATAAATTTATATTTTATTAACAATAAGATTTATTTAGTCCCCATTATTTAATTTAATTTACTACCATTTAGTAACCCTTCTTTATTTATTTCTGGCAATTTGTTTATAATTTGAATTATGTTTTGAAGGATCTGGATTCGTTGCCTGATGATGGATCTGGAGAGGTATGTCCAAATTCGTAGTTACTTTAACCTTTTATACCTTATAATTTTATTTACTTATCATTTCCCCCCTTTCCGTTTGACCGAAAAGAGTTTTCTAGCCGAAGATTCAACGGAAGCCAATATTTTAAGCGACGATTTCTGGGCTGCATCCGATGAGGTTAGTCTATATCCGCTTTAAAGAGCAGCGCAAAATGAACACCAGAATTAAATAGAGTAATGGCCGAGTGCATTAAACAAGTGCAGCTGGGTTTGTGTTGCCATTGTTTTGCTATTGCTATTGACAGTGCTCTTGAAAAGCCATAAAATGGGGGGTTTTTGGGTCGCAGTTGCGCCGACCACAGCCACTTTGCATAATTAAATATTTATATTTAGTTATAAGTTAATTTCTGCCCATGCTGGCAAGTGCAAAATCGATCCGTACAACAACAGTTTGCACTCTGGACTTAATGAGTTCTCGATTTCCCTTTCCGCAGGCGACGGACATCTTCGACGCCAGCGGTATGCAGCCCCCGGGACAGACGCAGTACACGCACGAGAGACGTAAGTGCCAGATAGCCAGGAATCCCATTCCCATGCCCAAGCCCTGTCCCAATTCCATTCCCACTCCCATTTCATATGCTAATGCAATGGATTTAACCATCGCCATTTTGTTTGCTCTCCGCTCTTGCAGCATACCGCGGCATCAAGGGCGAGAAGGGCGAGCGCGGTCCGAAGGGCGACAGCATACGCGGTCCGCCGGGACCGCCGGGTCCGCCCGGCCCCAAAGGTGATCCGGCCGTTTATCCGCCCTTTGTGGAGACAACGAGTGCGGGGGCTGTGAGTATTGCAAATTGACAGTTATTCGCCGCGGGCATCTGCACAGAGAAAAAAACAAACCAATATCAATTTACTTGCTCATTAAAATCAGACTTGTACATTGACAAACTTTCCAAGTATATCTCTCAATTTAAGAAAGGTTCTTTTAACCTTATTTAAATTTGGGTTAAAGGGTCCTTAAATAATTCTTGTAGATATTGGTAGTTTTTCTCTGTGCTCGTTGTGATGGGCAACGCAAAATTGCCTGCCTGCCATAATGATGTGCCGTGGTAATGTGATCCGATCCATAGCCAGGTGCTAAGTTTGTATTTCATTTCACATTTCACCCCCACGTAGAAATACACTGGCGAGTGTACATGTAATGCGTCTGATATCCTAGAGGCCATCAAGGACAATGAGTCGTTGCGGGAAACGCTCCGCGGAGCGCCAGGAGCGTCGGGCAAGGATGGAAAGCCAGGTACCCCTGGTCACACCGTAAGTACCATCCCGACTATGGCTTCATCTTCATCGTTTCTCTATAGATTTTACTACCTTTGCATGAGAGTTTATTAATTTTGGCAGGAAGTTTGACTACATAAATTATTTTAAAATATATTTTACTACCTTTGTAAGAGAGTTTATTAATTTTGACAGGAAGTTTGAGGTATTTTAGGAAATATATAAACAATAAAATAGATTTAAGTTTATTATTTACTCGTTAAAAACCATAGCTTCCAACGACCTCTTAAGTTCTTAATAAAACTCGCGATTATTTTAGAAAAAACCCTTTTAAGAGCTTCACTTTTCTCAGGTTCAAATTAACCTTTAATTTAATAGGAAAAACTGTATAAAGAGTATTTATATCTTCGGTCGTTTTGATAAAAGTTTTCTTCTTGTTTTTCTTCCGTTCGTTGGGCTTATCGGTATGTACGGCAATTTCGAGTTACAACGGGTTGGCAAAAAGGCAATATTTGACATGAATCTAACACATTTTCAATTTCATTACACACATCGTCTAATCTTCAAGAGTGAGTGCCTGAAGGGGGGATGGATGGATGGTAACTGGGAGCCTGGGCAATCTGGGGAGACTGCTAAGAGAGATCCCAGAAGGGGCTGCATGTTTTCCTATGTCAAACATCATAATTTGCACTGCGCAGAGAGCCAGCTGTGTGAGTGTGAGTGCGGAGTTGAGTGTGTGTGTGTGTGCAAATGGCAGTGCGTGTAACCGGAAATGGAAAAAAACGTTAGCAAAAGAGATGGGAAAAATGCGGGGAAATTCCCCTCCGGACAGGGTGAAGGGAAGGAAAATGGGAGCAAATCGTAACGTAACGAAAATTTCTTTATGCGCCAGCTCACGCTTAAACACTTATCCACTCTCCGGGTGGCACTCGTTATATTATCTCATCAACTGGCAGCGTCTTTGGCAACCATAAGAGTTCACTGTGGATACACAAAGGATGTCGCTGTATCCATGTGTTGAACTACTCTTGACTATGTACTTGCCATTTACTTCGTGCAGCACACTCCACTCTCGGGTCAAAGGCAAAGTCCACACCAACTCGTGCTCCTCTTTCGGCCACTCCACTTCTGTAGACTCCTGAGTGCCTGGCACGCAACAGGGCCAAAAACTTTGAGCAGCTAACCGAAAATAACATGTATACGATATGAATGCACGTCCATTACTCCTTGGAATAATTCAAAAAGCGAAAGCAGGCCAAAGACAGAGTACCAGCACCATCACCATCATCATCATCATCTTCCAAATCCGCCGCCCCATTCAATCTCGAATCTAACATTTTCTGGGCCACTCCAGCAACCTGTGGAACGCAGCCTCTTCAATGCGATGCAATACATCAAAAGGAAAGCGGTATGCCGGGCCGGGCATTCTGCGGTCCATCGCCAGCAGCTAACTGCTAGGGAAATATGCCAGTTCCCTTCGAGCTTACCCAAAAACTCGTTCCCAAAACCCTCAAAACCCCTAGGCTCGCTGACCCTTCGCCACCCATTCCATTCAGTAAAGGCTTTGGTAGCTCGGTGAAATATTGCTAGCTGGCGCGCATAACGGAAATTCCTGCGACAACTTTGTTGCCCCACTGCTAATCCCTTAACTAATAGCAATTAATTTAAAAGACGACGATAAGCAACAGCTACACAGCCGTACGGCCGAACAACACAACAGAACAACAACAAGAACATGGCACGCAAATGGCTCACAGCGTGACCATTTTGCATAAGATTAAGAACATTGGGAGACACATTTTTTGTGTACCCATCCATGTCGCTATTGGAATGTTCCTCACACCCTCACTCCCCCAACTCCCTAGCCGCGAGACCCCAAAAACCGAACCGAACCACATGCCACACGGACGACGGGCCCGGTTCGCGTAGATTAATGAGCTCGGACTAAAACGCAACGATTATGTAAATCGACCGCTGCCAGTTAGGAACCCCAAACTCGAACTCTACTCCGAAGACCGAAAGAGCTTCTTGTGAAGACCGTACACCGTAACAAAATGAAGGATCACGATAGATTGAGTTTAATTATATCAAGGTTATCAATGTCTCCTTTAGTTTTATTCACAGATTCTAATCTAAGATTATTGTTTCCACCTTATATCCTGCATATCTTATTTGTTCTCTGAAACCTAATTTATTTAGAATAGCTAAGATCGTATTTTAAGATCCTAGACATTTTTCCGGTGTAGACTGCCCCGGTAGACGTAGATTTGTAGCTCTAAGGACCCAGGACACGTTATATGCACGCCCACTAATGTGATTTATTTCTATGTCGCTGCCGGCGACGTTTCTTCTTCCTTTTCTCCCATCGGTCTACACGTCTACGTCTCTATCGCCGCCATCCCGTTTCCGTTAACATTTATCCAGGGAGCAACCGGAGTGCCAGGAGCTCGAGGCGCCCGGGGATCCGAAGGTGCCCAGGGGCAGAAGGGCGAGCCAGGCGTCGACGGCCTACCCGGAGTCGTGGGTCCGCCGGGACCACCGGGTCCGCCTGGTTTGCCCGAGAATTACGATGTAAGTACAACAAAAAAAAAAAAAAAAACACGAGCTATTTGAATTTATTTACAATTTGAAAATACGTCTTTAAGGGTGTACAAAGTACAACGAAGAATATATTGCAAATGCTTTTAATTACTTTGGTTGTTTCACCCTGGAGTTTAAAGTTTTGTGCTTAAAAATTAACTTGAAATACCTTAACACTATTATATTGTCATTTAAAATCAGTTTTAAAATCATTTAGTTGTCCGCAATTGCCATGTTAAATAATTTGTCGCTGTCTTCTACAACTACTACTATTTTTTTTAATTCTTAAATTCCCTTCACTTTCATAAACTAGTTTAATATACTTAAAAATATTTTATTAATTGATTGATATTAGCATGTAACTTCAGTGAAACCTTCAACTGATTTTTTGGTAATGCCAAACTTAAAACCTTTAAAATAACTAACCATTTTTCTTTAAATGTTAAAAGAAAATGCTCTTGCCCCCATTAACAATGTTTGAACAAGGAACATTAAATTAAATCTGTCTATATTTTAGTTTCTAAAGTCATTTTCTAGTAAGTACTGATTCTTAGAGGGCAAGAGTATTTATTCTTCGGCTGCCCGAGGATAGTTTACATATTAATTTAACAAACTTTGCTCAAGTTTGATTTTCAATCAAAATTGCACCTTTTACAACAGACAAACAAAGGCGCGTTGGCTAATGCAGTTGCTTGAGCTTCGTCTCCTTCCTTTTATTTTTTGTTCTATCATAGTCCTTGTCCGGTTCCCTGTCCGTCTGTTTTCAATCACGCACAGCCTTATGAATGGCGTCTGGCCGAGGTAAACGTCCGTCGTGTTTTACAAGCCGCACAATTTGCCTAAACTAATTTCCTTCCTGGCCAGCGCGCGAGCAGTAACTGTGAAAAATTGCCACCCCGGTGGACATGGCGTCACGCCAGATTCGGATTCAGGCGAGGATCCGTTTGCCAGTTTTGCAGTGTGCTATGGTAGAGTCTGCCAAAAAGCCAGCACGTTCAGTGGCCACCATTGTCGTTGTCGCGAATGCCACAAAATGGCCTATCTGTGCTAATAATCTTAAAACCGCCAAGGTTCCAACCGCAACATCTCAGCGCGGAAGGCCGAAACGTAAGCGTCTTGAGCACGCGAGCCGCCAGTCCTAAACCCAAAATTGAAGTGGAGTCGTCGCGTCGAAGGTGAAGTCAAGTTGGAGTAGACACGGTGGAAAATTGGTATAGAAAAGTATAGGGGTGAAGTATAGAACTTAGGTAATGATTAAATCAATAAATATAGAAAGAAACCTAGAAAATATTTCTATAAAGACAAGA
>JAEIIH010008824.1:0-25217 GCA_018904745.1 Drosophila orosa
TCACTGCGTTGCAAACTTCTGACTAAAATTATAATACCCTGCAAGGGTATAAAAATGGTGTTAAAAATGCTTAGACATCTATATTATCAACTGGATGCCTATAAGCCACCGTTGAATCTATAAATATGACAAGGTCTGAATTAATAACTACTTATGATTGGCAAAATATAAATGATGTTTCCATCAGCATTCATAAAATGAACTCAATTTATGACAAAATGAGACATTTACATGGAACACACATTATTATATTTTCCTCGTTACCTATTTGTATAGCTAGTTAGGGCTATAAATAAATTGGTAATTCAATATATTGCCCCCCTTACTCACCCTGTCTGCGTATTTTCGCATAGAATGTAATCAATTAAAATTAATTTGCTAATGAAAATGTCAACAAGAAGCGAAAGGACCAACAATGGCTCCTGACGACGCCGTCATCGCTGCTGCTGCTGCTGCTGCTGCCATTTATGAGCGAGTCTCTCCTTCTTTTCCACGTTTGACAGACATTGTTGTTATAGGAACCCCGTGCTCCATCCATCCACCCCGCCCTGCTCGGTATCTTTATCGTCATAACAAATCAATAGACGTGTATGGCATGTTACTCGGCAGGGTACGCTCGCTCCAGGCCACCTGCCTCAGCCCCAAGTTCTGGGAAAATGTCTTTTTGAAATCCAATAAGAAAATTGTGCTATTTCTGGCCACGCAATCGTCAACCTTACCTGCCTGGCCCTTAGCTCCTTGCTCCCAGCCCCACCAGCCCTTGATTGCACAACAATGCAATAAGAAACGAATGCTGGAAGGGTAAGGCAATATGCCATTTGACAGCAATTGGTAATGGCGGCGGCCCACGTGACTTATGAGCCATTCTCGTTCAGTTTTGGTTCCCCGAAATTTGTTTCTTAGCCATATGCATCGCCTGCCATAAATTTGCCTTTGCGGTTTTGTGCACAATAAGCCAACCAATATTGCGCAATCATTTTTTCTCTTTTTTTTACTTGTTTTTTTTTTTGGGACCACTGGCATATTTAGGGTTTTGAACGACGAATGGGACAATAACCTTGCCGGTCAGATTTCTGTGCCAATCGATTTCACAGTATTATTGACACCGTTTTCCTGGTCTCCTAAAAATAATTATTTAATCATAACCATATTGGTTTATCTACCAGTACTTTATAATTAGCTATGATGTTTAATAATATTGTGAGCATGTGTGCTTATAATCACGTATACGTAAGTTCACTTCCATCGAGGCCGAATACAATTAGGCGAGTTTACAGCTGACGTAGGCCGCAAGTGTGGCACAAATAGATAAAGGAAAGTAGAGAATACCGCACTCAGAAAGTTGCACAGGCACTCTCTCGTGTGTTTGGCCAACAGGAGAAGGAATAGACAAAAATTTGGTGCAAATTCTAGTTACTTTTGTCCCTAGCCCACACACCCGAAGGCCCGATAGCGGAAATGAGTTTATTGCTGCTGTAAATATTGTAAAATGTTTTTCTGTCTCTCCTTCCGTTCGCCGACTCCAGCCGCCCCTCAAAATGTCGAGTGTCGGCAAGAAATGCGAAAATCCTTTTAGATCCTGTGGTTTGTTGTGGTCCTTTTGGTCGGTATGTAGACAGAAAATGTCTGAAAGCCTCATTGATTCTAGAATTTTTTGACAGATTTCTGCTGAGATTGCAATTGTAAAGATATTTAGCTTAAGACACAAGTGGGGAGGAGTGGGGGCGTCTGGAATACATTGACCGCATCCGCCTGTCGGCTGTCTTTTCTTTTATGAAAAGTTTGGTTTACCGACTTGAATTAAGTGGAAGTGAAAGAAATAAGTTAAATATTTAATATAAATTCACATGTCCTTTTTTGAAGTTAACTAATCAAATGCTTACTCACTATATTTAAGAAATTCATTTTATTTAAAGTGCAATGCTCTTTATCCCTTTACTCTTCGAATATCGGGTATTAAACGGAGGAGGAAAATTCCTGTCTGTGCTGGCAGAAAATGCTTCCTTTGCACAAAAAGCAGAAAACGGCAAGTGTTCAACTAATTTGAAATTAAATTCAACGATGGCCACGACGCTCAAATGTCTCGCATCGCACTTTCCGCCTTCCCATTACAGCTCCTCCATCCCCCAAGCCCCGTAATGTCCTGCTCGCCTCGCAAGGACTATCACGGACAATTTTTCAGCATTTAAACACTCAAGTGCCAAGCTAATAAACGATATTAGTGCCAACAAATATTGCGAGTGTACGTGTGGGAGCGTGTGTGAGTGGCCATAGAGAGTGTCCTGGCAATCGTCTACTATTGTTGCCACTGCCGCTGCTTGTGCAAACGTTTTCCAAGCAGTTACCAAATAAAAATGATTAGGAACGTGACTAAGAGTGCGAAAAATGTTATTTACTTAACTGATGCGAGCTCTGGGGCCAGCGGATGCAGCTGCGGAGGTGTGAGGTGTATGTGCGTGGTGCACATAGCGGAGACCACAGCTTGCTGCAGTCTCGGAGAAGGAGAGGAACCCATCGATCAATTCACGGATTGTTAGAAGTATGTGAAATCACATGAAATTATATGACCATAGGGTTTGCCGAAATAGATTATGGGGAAGGAAACTTTTATAAAAATTATAAGATGAATAAAAAATCAGCTTTGAAAAACGTACATATTGTAATTCCATTCAAACTGTTGGTAAAAGGTATAATACTTTGTGAAAGGGTATATGAAATACCCAATGTCAGTCGCCTTCTGATAAGAGTTTGGTTTGGTAGTAAAAATCAGCAGAGGCTTTGTTATGCAAAATGTAGGGGAAGAAACATGCGAGGGTGGTCGCGAAGGTCTTTTAAACAGTCCAAGAAATTTTAATCAGAAACGAGTCCCGAGCTCATACTATATTGTAAAGATAGAAAATTAGGACTTTACTAGCCGACAAACCAATTATACCCGTAATTTAGGCAGAATCAATCAAACAAATTTTATTAAAATTAAATCTGTTTATGGCGTAAAATCGTAAAAGGCGAGGAGTTATGAACCCGCCCTCGTAAAGCAAATGCTCTTTATATTTGCACAGTGTAAACTTTTCGAAGAAAGTGGAGAAAAACAGGAAGAAAACGTCATATTTATTACTCCGAGACAAACTCCGTTTATACGATATCTTTTTCATGTACTCGGCAATTCACGAAACAATTTTTAATAAATCGAAATTTCATCAAATTCTAACTTTCTACTATTAAAAAAAGTATTAAGTATACTCTACTCTTATATTTACGAATTACAATGTAGCATAATCACTTCTTTATGAGTACATAGAATTCATTCCATAAACTTAGTAACAAAGTAGAAGTATTTTACAAACCGATGCTGAAAATGCATTATACTTTTCGACGCAGGAATGCCCTGCCCAGCAGCACATCCATTCTTGTTTGACTTCCATATCCTGTGGCTTCCAACTTCCCTCGCATGGAATTCTTCGGTCGTTCGTTGGCTCGCTCTGTCGCCTTGTCGGCAGGAAATGTTGATAAAACTGCTACCAGCTGCGTTGAAGGCAGCGACGAGAACCACAGCGATGCATGTAAATCATTTATGGTTTGTACAGCAAGGGGACACCCTTTCCCCTTCGCCTACAATAATACAAGCACGCCTCCGCCATATTCAGGCAACTGGATAAAGAATGGCGATGCTTATTAAAGTCATTGTGGCAGTGTTTTAAGGCAAGCAAAAATTGCAGTTGCTTAAGTTTCGAAGTTAATATCCAGAGTTCTCAGTTGCGTCGATCTTTGGTTCGATTTTCTATTGCCTTCGGTCTTCGCCGTTAGCATATTGTTGTTAATTTGCACGTTGAATGACATGTTGACAGTCGGTGAGACACTGACAGCTGCTCTAAAAAGTGCCAGGCGGACCGGCGGCTTGACACAGGGCCCAGAGGATGGGAGGCAATGCCGATAAAGTTGGAAGCAGGAAAATGCTGCTGAGTCCTCGCAGCATAATATCCAACAAAAGCAGCTGGAGCAACAGAGTCAGCTGCATGTCAAAGGGTTTATATTATCAAAACAGGACAGTGAAGAGTTGAGCGTCAACAAAGTGTGCGGCAGGTGTGCCCCTCGCACACACACTCTGTGTGAGCCTGTCCCCCCAGTGTGTGGACATCAAACTTTTCCTGCTGACCGTGAGCGGGGGAATGGCCTGCGACTGTTTTGCTACTGATAAGCCGAAGCCCGAAGCCGCACCGCAGACAGCATCTTTAAGTCTGTCAGCTAATCACAATTTTATTTAATGCAGACCCTAGTACACCGCCACCCCCTTGGGTGAGCTCAGCGCAGGCTCAAGTGACGTTTTCCTTGACTGGTTTGGCTGCAAAGCCCCTCCGTCGGCTTTCGCTTTTCTGCTTTCCTAATTACCCCACTCGAAAGCAGAAATGGCTCAGAACGCAGCTATGCAACAAATTGCAGACACGCAAACAGAGCCTGGACAGCTCCGTGACCCCAGGGGAGAATGGCCGAGGGGCCTCCGAAATGGGAGCAGGAGTTGCACAAAAAAAACAGGCAGCACGAAGGCTAGATACCCTCTCTAGTCGGCACCAAAAAGTCATAGGGATCATAGAAAATATCTATGATTTTCGCATAAATCGTTATCTACATCGTGTTTATTTGCTACTGATGCAGGAGGCTAATGGAATTTATATTGTTAAATTATGTATATTATATTTTTTTCTGGCTTCTCCCACCTTCTGTTAGTCGACGTAACTCTCAATGGACAGAGTAAAAGCAAGAAAATACATATTCAGCCTTGGCGTTTCAGGAGTGCGTGCATTTGGCTGTTGTGTGTGCGTTGGCGTCCCCTTCTGGAACCACCATTGCATGTAAAAAATCCTTGACCATATTTGCCTTGGCTTTACAGGCGGTCATATTTGTTTTAGACTTTTCCGCTTTTCTTTGCCTTCTTTTGTGTGCCGTGACTAAACAGAAACCGACTACACAACAATGCAACTCGACTCGGAAAGACCTTCAAGCAAAGTCAACTTTCAAATCTTTAACAGAGAGTGAAAATAACTTTTTATAAGTACTTCTTGTTTGGAAATTCGAAGAGAACAATACATAAATATCATAAGTAACTATAAATAATGTGATAACAAGTTGGAAATAAATGAGTATTACTAGGTAATATGCCCTTTTTATATTGGGAAAAATTACTACATAAATTAAGCAATTTTTAGATTTAAAAAATAAATAATCATGAATATATTTAAACATATTAACTTAATAAGGTTGAATATTCTTATACAATGGGGTACTGAGGAAGGGAGGCCACGCCGCACATGTTGCCAGCGTTACGCGCCAAGCGGAAGTATCCGTTCTCGCCCCAGGATAGGCCATAGGAGTTCTTGATCAGCCAGTACTCGCCCCAGGTCGCATCCGTGCCGAAGCCCACCACGAGAACGGAGTGGGTAAGATCAATCCTGTCCGTCCGGCACCCCGGAATCCTCAAGACCCCGCCGCCGTACTCCTCGAACTCTTGGTGCAGGTGGTCAATGGACACGGCCACGGGTCCAACGTTGTATACCACCTCGGCCAGCTCTCTTTCACATCGGTTGTTCAGTGTGACATAGCCCCTCAAGGTGCCTCCACTGAGCTTGGGATCGTAGCGACACCTTCCTGACTTCGGTTCGTACGGATAGGAGGACAGCATTGCCATGCCGTGGATCCTGGTGTAGTTGAAGGCCACGCTCACCCATCCGCCCAGGCAGCCGTTGTTGGGGTAGGGCACGCAGTCCACCAGGTGCTTGGGGGATAGTGGCACCAGCCGGCGGGTCTTCCTGGCCAGGTGCGCCTCCAGAACTCCCGAGGTGGAGAAGGCCCAGCAACTAAGGCACTCGCTGCCCTGACGTCCCACGGGCGAAATGACGCCGAACTGGCGCCAGTCTCTTCCAGTCCTTATCTGGCTGTAGGTCTTGTAGTTCGGAGACTTCACGACTCCCATTGTCGTCGGTTCCATGGGAGGGTGCACCGCCGTCCGGTACGAGAAGATCACACTCTGGTCAGAGTCGGAGAACTCGTTCAGCCTCATCCAGTAGCTAACTTTGCCTTGAAGATAGAGCCTGTTGTGAGTACGGATATCTCGCAGCTTTCTGTTGTATATCGCTCGGTGGTAGTTGTCCTCGCGTCTGTACACCTTTCTGTATCTCCTCTTGTACTGGGCCCACCCATTATCGGAGTTAGTGCTCGTTCCTAGTTCCACGAGCACCAGGAAAGGCAATATGTAGAGCATCAGCAGTCGAACTGAACCCATTGCAAACCAAAGCCGCCGAACGTAGTCTGTAAACTGATAGATCAAGAACCGATGCCGTGCTTGCGCCTTGCTACCAGGTACTATCTAGGGTTATCGCTTTGAACTTCTTCCAGGAACCACAGAGCAGATAAGCCTGAGCTTCATAGATTATTTTTAGCATAATAGAGAATTAATATTAAATAATTATCAATAATGTTTTTTATTTTAAACGTTTAATAATTATGTTAAACTAGTGAGAGTACCCCTCAAAAATACCTATCTTAGCTGCGTAATTTTTTATTATTATTACTTATTTTATTTTTGTATTCCTCCAACGTATTAATGTTTCCCTTGAATTATTATAAACAATAAATTCTGAGACGTTTAAATATTAAGATTAATTGAGATCAATTAAAAATGAGCCAAGACAAAAATATAACGAAGCTTTTAGACTAATTTCGGAAACAAAACAACCCAATGGCATAATAATTTATTATTACATACAAAATATGAGTACGATTTTTTTTTAACTGATTAAGTTTCGTTACAAGTTCCATAAAGAAAATTTAATTTTGGAAAACAAGTACGGAAAACATTTCGGTGCCCAACAACTTGGAGGGTTTCCACTGTGCCGTATCCCGCATTTCATCTCCCAGGTCCCATGTCCGGCTTTCGACACCTTTTTCGCACATAAATTTTAATAACACATGGCAGTGCGACCCGATCCACTCCGCCCCCCGGGTGGGTATAAAATGTACACACATAGTGCAAATGTGTATATGTTATTTTATGCGGTGGGTGTGCACAATACACAACAATTCCCAAATGTAGCGACACGTTACTCCACGAGTTTCTGCTGCAATTGGCAAACAAGTCAAGGTGGTAAATGGCAAATGGAACAAATATTCCCGCCGAAGGGGACGGAGGCAGGGAATGCAGGGGCTTCCCCAAGTGGGACGCTCTGCATGGCGCTCATTTTGTGTCAACTACGCGACGTAAATGGCAAAAAAAAAAGAGGAAAGGGGCGGACACGTGGGGCAACCCCAAACTCGTCGACAAACGATCGGGCAGGGGATGAAGGAGCGCAGTCAATAAACTATAAAATATGCAATGTTTGAAATATTTTGCATGCACACTACACACTACCCCATGTAACATACACAAGTATGCTGTGTGTGCTTGTGAGTGCGCACGACTTTTTTGAGCGAAAATATTTTATGCATGCAGGTGAATTGATTCAATGGGCTGCCAACTCAGGGCAATGCAACGCGATCCCAACCAAACAGCAGCACCCAAAGGAAATTAGCTTGACAGGAAATTCCACAACATACAGGGAAAACCACCAAGCCACCACCACCACCACCACCACCACCACCACCATCACCATCACCACCCAACCGTTGGGCTGCAACGGCGACTGCGACTGTGACTCCACAATGCACGTTGACATTTCCCCATTCATGCCGATTTTCATATTACATTTGGTTGAGCTTAAATGACAAATGTGGTTGGTAAGCCGACGTCTGGGCCCGCGAGCCCGTTTCTCCAGACCCTTGTTTCCGCCACGACCAACCTACCACATAGCCAACCGTCCCCCGGTAGATGGAACATACACGCACTGGGAAAAATTCTAGCACATAGTCTTTAAGAATACCTAGAAAAACAAACAAGACGAAAAAAACAAACCAAGACAAATTGAAACCACGACGAGTAAGCCGTCTCATGTGTTATCATTAGAAAAATGTACAGAATATTTTATACATATTTAGAATTTATTTCCTGTGTACTCACACTGGTCCTCACTTGGGGAAGCTGCAACGCGTTTTCGGTTTGCGGTATTATTGCTGAATGACAGGCTGTCTGAAGGACTGACTCCATGCATATTGGTGAGTGGGTGAGGAGTCTGTCCCGCATCTCCTTCCTTATTTTCGACTCCGATTTCAAGCTCTGGCTTTGTGATTGTGATGGATTGTGGCGATGGCGTCGAAAGAGTTGTCGCTGGCATTTTTAAAAGGCAGAAAGCAAGTAACGCCATGATGGTCTGAGGAATGCGGTGAAACACATTGATTAAGAAAAGTGAAAAATTAAAGGGCACTTGAGTATTAAATATATTGTTTCTGAGTCAACTATTTGGTTATTCTGAGTCCAATTGGTATTCTATCTGGACATCTCCTTAGGATTTTGACTTTATTTTTCAAAAAAACTCAAAATTGAATATATATTTCTTGATTCCTATAATTAAACTTTTTGTCTTTTCTTTTCAGGTAAGTCCACGCGAACCATTTTGGAAATATTTATGTTGTTTCTAAGTAAGTACATAATAGTTTTCCCTGTGTATTTGCATTTCTTGCACTGTTATTTCAACAAAATAAAAAAAATTAAAAATATTCATTAAATTAAGTGAAACTAAAATGGGAAAGGTAAAACCAATCTTTAACTAACTATAGCTTTTGAGAATTTAGGAAATCAAAATTTCCCAATTGTGAAAACCTATCCATAAAAAATTGCTACTAAAATTCAAATCGAGTCATATTGGGCTTAAGCTTACTGAAATCAAAGGCGATTTCCCGAAGTACATGGTGAATTTCTGTGTGGACTCCGTCCTGTGTGTCCCCGGGGACTCGGTTCGCAATGCGCTTTTAATTTGACCGCGTCTGAAGACGTTCGAGGCCTTTCCTCTGCCAACGCAGCGGCGCAGAAACTTAATTTTCCTGCTACTCTCCTTCTTGTTGTTTCTGTTGACTTGCGTTTTTGCATTTGCAGCGCAAAGTTTACCATTACCATTCGCTGAAACTTTGGCCATTTTGTTGCCGTCTATTTGTTGCTCCGCTGCGCCAGACGATGACGACAAAACCAATCATTTTCCCTCTCAGTCGCGTTTCCGCTCGCTCCCGGTCGTGTTTGTGATGACAAAATTGTAATAAACTCGTGAATGCCACATTGGCCGACTGCCAGCCACTGGGATCCTTCCACCTCGGCCGTGTCACGAAATTTCGTTATAAAAATAAATTTTATTTAATTTTGTTTTTTTCCTGCGCAAAAAAGGGTGGACGACGGACGACGGACAAGTTGCCCTTGGCTCACCGCTGTCGTTTTTCAATTCACCCAGCGTCCTATTTATGAACTCCACGAACTAAGTGAGCACTTAAATTGTCTTTATGCCGTTGGGGGCTCGTCTCCTGCTACTTAAGACGTTGTCCTTTGACCTAACCTCCGCCAGCGTCTTCGCCTCTTCCGGCTGGGTTTCCTCCTTTGGCAAATATTTTGCGTTTTGCCAAAATTACATCCTTAGGGTGAGGACATTTTTGACCAAATTTAGTTTATGCCTTGCTAGTCCTGCTAGTTTTTCCTTACTGATTGCATAGTCAGCCTCCGGTTTCCTGGGGGAAATTAAAATGTGCTTAGCGAAGTAAATATCCCAGCTAGACCCCAAAAAGTTCCCTTTGTTGTGGTGCAAGTAACTATTTTTTCTTGTCTTAAACAAATGTTACTTGAATTGCTTGGCGAATTTATTAGCGCCATTGAGCTATAAATCTCAGTATATGGACTACTTCAAAGGAGATCTATAGTATCTTTCATATAACATTGGATAGTCTGGTCCCGCATTATTACCTGGATGATATTTAAAAAAATAACCAACGCAAAATAACTGAACTCCAGTTTGGCTTTATTAGACTGCATAAACAAACAATTGGCTTTAACTTGAAACAGGAATCTTGGCTCAGTCGTTCTTCTTCATCACGCCGGCGGCTTCACCCTCCTCTGATTTGAAGACCTTCTTCTCAGTCTTCTCATCGCGTGTGGACTTGTACCAAACGACGCATACGATACCAAAAACCAGTCCCAGGAAGATCCCAAGAAGGGCGACAGCGGCGATGAAGGCAAAGTAGTGAACCTCCTGATAAAGGTAGGCCAGGGTGTCTATAATTGGTTGGACTGAATGGTCCACGAACAGCTCGATGGGATTGGGAAACAAGTGGGCCATCTTGAGAGAAGTTTTGTATATTTTCGATAAGTTTTATTTATCGGAGAGGTAAATGTGAGTGTTACGATTTCAGCTATGAACATTGACAGTCTTTTCGGAGTTCTGCTATATTTCATATTCGTTAGTTTTGGTAGAACACTCATCTAAAATTCTCAGCAAACAAAAAAATGGATTATCTGGAATATCTCCAAAAACAGTACACCATCTTCCACTGTCACCTCCATTCCGACTTTGGCCTTCTGATCAAGGTGGCCACGTGCATTGCCTTCGGCGCAGTGTGCGGCTGGATAATTAGTCTGCTCACGTTTATCGTCTACAAGGTGGCCGTGTGCCTGGGAGTCCAGCCCATGGAGCTTGGCTCCCTCGCGGAAGACGACATCGACCTGGATATGGATATACTAGAGGATGGGAACGACCTGCCGCTGCATCGAAGTCAAAACATCGGAGATTGGCTCTTTACAATGAGACCGATTCCACGTCAACCCCTCATTGTGTAGAGAAGGAATCCGAATCCGAATCCGAATCCGAATCCGATTCCCGTGGCAAGTTGAAGAACCTCCTTGGAGTTATTGACACATTTCTCTCTTGCTGTTGCCAAGGCCTTAAATTTAATTCCTTCCCGTGCCGGCACTTCACGCATTAATGCGAGTGTGTTTGCTCTGAACTGAGCCTCGGGCTCAAAATATTTAATAAACCATATCGTTTCTTTTTGGGAACATTCTCTTTTCTTTTTCGGCTCTGTGTTGATTTTTCTCAAACAGCTCGCGGCTATTTTTTCCACAATTTTATATAAAATATTGGCTGTCGCTTTTGGCTTGCTCGGGCGACCGGTTGAAGAGGAATGTTTAAGGTCATGGCATGATTTGAATTTTGCCCGGCGGCTTTATTAAGTTCACTTTGAGTGTTGTGGCTATATTCGTATATTTACGGGAAAGTCAACAGCACACAGCTACAATGTAGCGAATGTATGTATACCTCAACCTGTGTAGTCAAGCATACTTGGTCCTTTCTTTAAAACTACAAATACATTCAAAAAGCTCAGAAAAATAAGTTTTTATAAAAAAACACAAAACTTTCTTTCGAAAGAAGGTTTTCAGACTTATTTATGGATTTTAGAGTTTTAAAAAGTTTTCATTAATATAGCTGGGGAAATTCGAAAAAGGTTGCCTTTTAGGGCTCCAGGGAGATACCGATTTATACTTATAATAAGTCTACACATAATTATATATGCACACAGATTAATATACTTATATTTACTTGTCCTCCATGGTTCCTCTCGGAATTGTGTGCCTTAAACTCCCCACTTTCGCTTACACATATCTGTGTTAGAAGTGCTTAAAGTAACTGACTTTCAAATAACATCTCTTGCCAATATTTATGGTTTCCAGGATTTTAATAACAACTGCCTTGACGAGACATTAGCAGTTATCAGACCAAAACCCACAATTTGGCAACGTTGCAGGCTCCATTCAAGTTGCCATTGTTTCTCGGCTTTTTACTCTTCATTGTCTAGTTGGGGCAGAGTCACAAGCGTTTGCGACTCAACCACTTGAACAGTGCTTACAGCATTTCAAAAACAGACCCGCGCCGCGGCGTCAACCCCATTCGAGGGATTTTTATTGGAGAGCTCGCAATAATTGCGGAAAGCATTTCCATGCAGTGCGCGCGGAAGGAAGCCGCGGCAAGATGGTGCCGCGTGAATTCAAAGAGGATCTGTAACTGAATGGAGGCTTCCCCGGGACAAAAAGCATTGGTGAAGAGTTGCAAGCTGGAAGGGGGTGTTTAATCACCAATCCCGAAACTCACCGCCGAACTGCATATTTCATTTGAATGGAGTCTCTGCCACAGGAGCTTAGGGTGTCAGGGCTCCAATCTAAAGTGTGCTCCGCAGATCTGCTGTCACTGTGAGGGTCCGAAAACTGCCAAAATTTCTAAAATGAAACCGAAAAACGTATTAATAAAATGTGATTTTAAGGAGTGGATATATCTACCTATAGGAGAAGCATAATTGATACATGTGTAACCGTCAAACCGTCTTTGAAACGACAAAAGGATTATTCAGGATATTGTCAATGCATTTGTAAAAAACTATTTGTACAAAAATCTTTGGAGTATTTCTAATTTTTTTCAAACAAATAAATAATTATTACGACAATTAAATACAGAACTAAGGGTGATTAACGCTTTTCCTATATTGGGTAAATCACATCCTTTTCGAGGAGTGTACGAGTGGGATTCATTAACATTTTTCAATTCATTGCAACATGAGCATTTGGAGTTGAATTTTGCCACAGCATATTCGTATATAAATGGAAGCCAGCCAGCAGCCATGGAAAAATATTTACAATTTTCCGCGACGTGCGTAATGATGCTTCTGGCTTAGATGAATGGGCCGGCGGAGATTTCCAGCGGATGTGTGAAGTTGTAGGATTCGTTGCCGAGGCAACGGCTCAGCTCTGATTTTTCCATATGCGCTGCGGCATCAACTGTGCCGAGTTGTATTTTCCGGCGGTGCGGCATTCACGGGATGCTCCTCGCGATTCCATTCGTCTGTCTGCCTGCCGGTCGGCGGGTCCGTCTGGGCGGGTGCATTCAACTTTTAATCCAGTATCGGGTTCCGTGCGCAGCTTATTTGCTCTGGAGTTTTCTCCGCTTATTCCTTTGGAAAGGCTATCTCACCCAAGGGTGTATGTCGTTATCCCAAGTATTTTGTGAAGGGGTCCTAAAAAAAATTCATTGAATTTAGTAAATTAAAACAAACCTGACATAGAAAATTACTTTAAGTTTAAGGTAGTGCAGAAATAAGGTTGCTAGGTTTGTTTGCAAGATAATCTCTAAATGCTACTGCAATATATTTAGCTATAACTTTTTAGGTTTCCACGAATATTGGGGCGACAACAGTCATTATCTTATTCGATCGATACACACAAAAATATCAAACTGCAATTTCAGTAATAAAGAGAAATTATCCCATAATGGAAACATTTTAGTATTATATTATATCCATCAGTCTATAGCCCGGAATTCAATTCGTTAGACTAAAGATGAGTATGTTGTATTGTTGAAAAGTATACAACACGAAGATGTCATAAGAAATTAAAAACTACATTTAAAAATATATAAATTTAAATGTCAATCTGCTTGAACCAAATGATTATGAATATTAAAATATTATGTACTATTATTATTTATGGTTTTATATTAGTGTTACCCACCGGAACAGTTGCGTACGGGGTATCTTGTAGCCCAAGCTATTGGCTATTATAGCCCTAATGATTGCTAATGTGAATGCTAAGTAATAAATGTTAGTGACTAGCAATAGGCAAATCTACTAGAAACTCTGTCATTTACGTTTGAAGCGATGCAGAGTAACAAGTACGTTCATCGGCAGCGGGATGGTCCCACCGACACTGCACATCGTTTGTTCTTCAAGGCCAGTGCCTGGGCTATCTATGGAATTGCCTGCGGTTGTCACTTCTTCAAGCTCAAGTACAATAAGGAATCGAATAAGGTGGAGGAGGCCCGGTACAATCGAGTGTTGTCCAAGATAGTGGTTGCCATAAAGCTATTGGTGCTGGCCAGCCAACACATGATATACTTCGTGATGGCATTGTCCATATATATTCACGTCAGACTGGTAAATGCCAGCCATGCCCAGCACTTTGTGATGAGTCTTTTCATGCAGGGAGTAGGGATATACGTGCTGCGGCGCCTTATAATCTTCCTGCACCAGAAACAGGATCGCCGGAACGTGCGGCACGCGGTCAATGAAATTCTGTACATCACTCGCGTGATAGAGCGCAGGTTCGGCATGATATACCGCTGCGACGCAGTCTTGCTGGGAGTGTACCTTTGCAAGCTGTGGATGCTCTACCTACTGCTGGATTCGCTAATGGACAAATCCTACTTCCTGATGCTCTCCTTGCTCTACTGGGTGCTGCTGGAGTACTGCTTCCTGGGCTACTTTGTCTACCAGCTGCTCCTGCTAAACTGGTACCGCAGCATCACCATGTTCCTTCAGCGCTTCATCGAGGATCATGGGGCACGGCAGGACATCGCCTTCCGCCACCACCGCCACTTGTCGCTGCTGTTCAAGCTGCATCTCCGCATCAACAATCTGCACAAGTTCATCAGCCGCAGCCTGTCCTGGCTGCCGAACTCCATTTACCTGATGATCTTCACCTGCATCTTTAACATGGAGCTGCTGATCGAATGCAGTCTTTTTGCGGAGGATGAGTTGGAGGACAAGATCTACATCATTGCGGATGGGTGCCTGGGCCCCGCTATGATTCCCATCCTCTATGTCCTCATCCTAGGAATGTGCACAGACCGGCTCCGCGACGCCGAGTTGATCCTGCAGCAGCAGATAGTAATCATTCATGGCTTGTACATGAGAAATACCAATTCACGACTCCTTACAGTAATGGTTCTCGACAACGAGGTGAGTCCTTGAAGGAGACAAAACATTTACTAATCGCTTCCATTTGCGCAGCACACATCACTGATCTTACACCAGAAACTGAAGCCGCTGCAAAATGTCATGCTTTTGGACAACATCTGTGACCGCGGTTTCGCCTTTGACTATATCTTAACGGTGATTCTGACAGCATTGTCACTGGTACAGTACACTATATCATGTGGCGAACCACTCAACGAGTGTGTGAGGCATAAATGAAAAGTTTCCAGTAATACAAACTGTATCTATTAGTTAATAACAAATACAAATTCATTCATTGATGAATAAATTTATATTAAGAACCTGGAAGTAACTCAAGTAGTAGTTGCCTCAGGCAAACCATGACCCACTAAAATAGTTTCTGATTCGGAATTTTAAAATCGTACAAATGGGATCACTGATTCCGGAAGGTTCTTTTACCTTTGCATTTAAGTTCTTTATTTTACCCTGCTTTGCCCAACAAATGTAAATATCTAAGCCGCACTTCCCAAAAACATTCGTCCAGAAGTTATCATTGGTCACGACCTTTTGCAAAATTTCTCACCGAACTTATTTTATTGACTCAATCCACTCAACAGGAAATAGAAACAGCTACAGAAACAGCAACAGTTTCAACAATCAACAGTCACGTACCATTTTGACGTTCAACTTTTGGTTAACAGCGAAGGCGGAGAGGACGCAGAAGTAAATACGTGAAATATTCAATTTTTTTACATTTTGCCGGTACATTTAAATTTATTTTACAACCCCGGCACGGACTGGTGACAGGGCGTGCAACCCCTCAGTGTAGACGATAAAATAATAATCGATTTGACTTTGGCTACAGTTCGTCCTCAGCGGGGTATCCTGGCCACCACTCATCCAGGGGGAGCGAAGGCAGTGCCGGCTCCCTCAAAAATGGAGCAGCTCCCGGGTCTTCCTGCGGGGAATCGATTTTTTCGCGCTCGTTCAGACTTGGAAATTTATGCGAATTTGAATTTGATATGGTTAAACTGTTTGCCTAGGCAACGCCAGCCATGCAAATGCTCTGATAAGGCCAGTTTGCCAATGACTGGCGGGGAGCTACCCCGGGCCTGGGCCTTGTCACTTTTTGGTGTAAAATTAATTTGCTATAATTCATCAATGAGCGACGAGAAAGGCAAAGGATTATTTGGCATAAAAAATTGTGGCACTTGTCGATTTTGCACGGCCCTTGGACGTTCTCCAGCTTGATACGTGTGTGTAGCTGGCGCACTTTGTATAATTTATGGCTGCACATTTATTTTATTGAGTTTAATGTAGGCACAGTTGCTGCCTCCCTCGCCATTTAAAAGGTGAAAAGGTTCGTGGCGGGTGGATGGGATGTGCTTCCCCATTTTGGGGCTTTGTTATGTCTGAGGAATATGTATCAGACCACGGCTGGGTGTGTTACATCAACAAATGAAGTCAAAATACCGACTGGCAGACAAAGAAAATATAAGCATTTTCTTATCAAACGAGGTGAGAATTATTAAATAAATAAACATACATTTTTAAAAGCATAAATATATTCAGTTCCCTGGTTTCCTTTGAAGGCATTAGATATCGCCAAGCTCACCAAAGCTGATTGCGCCTAAGTTTCTCATTAAATTTAATAAAGCCAATTAAGTGAAATATGTTTCCAAGTTCACCAATAGCAAACAAATTAAATCGTTAGTCCCGAAATCCCTCAGAAACCCAATTTGGCAATCGGTGACTCGACCTCCCTCAACTATCGCTACTCGCTGGGAGCCTCGGATGTTATTTTCCACCAACTAATTAAGCATTCAAAAACGTTTTGGCATAAAGTTTAAATTGTCTGGGTGGCACTCGGGTGCGAGTGCGGGATCGGGTCCAGGTCCGTATCCGGGTCTGAGTCTGGGACTGGGACTGGGGTCCTGGTTGGCTGGAAGAAATCCAATAATAAAGACGACGAGCTGAGCTCAGCTCTCATAAATTATGGCAAATTATTAAGCAGGAGTCACAGCGCAAAAAGTTTTACCACCGCACTCGTTTTCGTTTCGAAACAAAGTCAACTAACATTGCGTATACGCCACGGTGGACACGGGGGACACAGAGGAAGGCTGAGCAGAGGGGGAGGCGGGAACAGCGGTTGGCTGACGGGTCGAATGATTTATTTTTATTATTATTGGCGGTGAATTTTAAATCAAAAAGCTCACAACATTTTGTGCACAAATTACGAGTGCGCATGGCACCAAAAAGTGTGCTATACATTTTGTAAGCTGCTTTCGATGGCATCGGCGGCAGCTGCTTTTGTCATTATTAATAACTGTTAATTATTCACCATTAAACCTATGCCTTGCGAGCACGTTCGTTGCTTTTTGACGGCAAACTTGTTTGCTTTGAGTCCCCCCGGACCCCGTCCCTGTGCCGCTCCAACGATTCCCTTTTCATATTGTTTGGCATCACATTTTATGTGCTCCTTAGTTAACGCCCGTCGATGTCTAGCTTTCCGCGCGCTCCAGCTCCAACTATCTTTGTCTTTCTCTTGGCCATATTTACATATTATTAAAAAGTTTTCCCAAGCTGTGGGGCTGCGAGGGCAGACGAGGAGAAATATGGGAGAGTGCAGAGACGTAAAGAAACTTTTCTATTTTGCCTCGTCTCAAGTTATTGAAAATTCATGAATAATTGACATTTATTGCAGTTGGCACAAGTGATGGTCGATAATGGCCAAAGTCGGGCGGTGAGCGGAGGGCGGTGGACGCAGAATGATGGGCGGTGGGCGGCGGTGTACAAAATTAGGGCGGGAGTGGCTGTGCGTTCTCTGTGCATTTATAGACATAAATATTAAAGTAGCTTACGTACTTAATTGTAAATTATGCATTCAATTAGTTATGCCAGGCTGCCCTCAAATGTCGTTTACAGTCAGGGTCAGAGCGAGGCAGGGCGAGTGCGCTGACGGGCGAGAGAGATGCCTGGCTGCACGTTCAATTAAATTTCAAATATTCTCGGTACTGCCGTTATTGTTGTTGCTCCTCGATGGTTAATAATAGTGTCAGCTGCAGGATATAACTTTGGTCAGTCAAGCTTGCAAGATTTGCTGTTGGCCCGTTCGGTTGACAGGTGGATAAGGTTTTGTAATCAGTTTGTAATGGCCTTCGAGCTTCATCCGGCTGTTTGCTAGCTCACTTCGAGCTTAGGTTTTGTTTCAAATCGAATTCAAAGATGCTTCATTGTTATTTATTTGGAAATAAGGATGAAATTCCATCAAGTATGGTATAGTGTAATTTTTTTGTTCTTAGTCTTTAGTTCCTGCTGACATTTCCCTCATAATCATATTAAATGTTATATGCACTTTTAGTTAAATATTAATTAAAAGTTCTCTATGTGCCAGACTTGAGTGGAGTCCCATTTTAATTGAATATAAGCCTACCAGATCCTGGACTCTGTGGAAACAATTGAAGGGCTGAAAATGATACACTTTTTGATTAAATTTAGCCCGCAGCTTTCTGGATTCCCAGTGTGTGTCTGTGTGTTTGGGTGTGCTCTATTTTAGATTATGAAAACCAAACTCTTTCGCCCCCTTCGTTAGCCTCAGATGACTTCACATATTTTGCCATAAAATAACACCCGAGGGCGCTGTCAGCAGCATAAGCTCACCGTTTCCGTTTTTGTTTTAGTTACAACTAGCTGCACTGCCGAAACATGCCATGGGTGTGCGAGTGCGTGTGTGTACTTAAACCACACATGGTGATGGTTTTGAGAGCCGGCGGTACGCATTTCCAGGCATTTGCATTCAAATGCATTTAATTAAATCAACTAGAACCAACAGGAAAATGCAGCAGCAGCATCGGTCTCCCCTTGCTCCGATATGATGAGCCTCATAACATTTAAAACAAAATTTATTTTGTGTAAATTTTGCCAGGTTCGTTAGTTTTAATTGTGTTTAGTTTTCATTTGCCAGTGCGAGTCGTCGAGTGGAGTGGCGTTGAGTTGAGACGAGAGCTCTGGCATCGCACGAATTGTGAAATATGGTTTTGGTTAACGCTGAAGCCACTGTTTTGCTTACAATTAACTTGTTTGTATACGCTCGCTTTGTGTATCTTTGCTCGTGCTGTTTCTGCCAATTTGGCAGTTTTTGGCATGTAGTTGTAAAAAAAAAACAGGAAAAAAGCAGTGAAGCCATTAAATAAAATATAAATAGGGAGAGAGAGTGGAGTGGAGAGACTCTGTTGGGTAGACACCTGTCCTGAGGCCAATCCCAGTGTCAATTAGCCATTTGGCTGCTACAGAATACCCCCATCAAGCTGTCAGAAAGTTAAATGTGAAAAACTCATTCGTATAATTTATTTTATTATCGCTAATTGAATTACAAATTTATTCGTCCTGAAATCAAATGAAATCGGTGAGAGTGCGATTCATGGCTGAATCTCTTTTCGGGGGTTTATTAACACTCGACTAATTCCCCTTTGTGGCATATACAACAGTCCCGTCCCCTTCACTTCCGCCTTTTTAAACTCTTTGAAGGACATTGTTGCTGTTTGGGGTAGGGGAGGGACAGGATTCAGGTCTCTACTTGGGATAAAGTTCTGAAATGTTTTCTTTCAGATTCATGTTGTTTTGATATTCGTCGGAAAATTCTGCACGACTTAATCGAAATGGAAGCGGCAGGCGACCTATTCATGTAAAGATACTTGCGAGGGCAGCTTTAATAGTTGTTTTGTTACTTGGGATTACTTGGGATAGTACTATTTAAAATATATTTACTTGATGTTTTATATAATGTTAGTAGCTTATTTATGAGTTTTCCTGTGGAATTCTTAGTTACCCCTCGCTCCATAAGCATCTTTTCCTATCCATCATCTTGATTTAATAAATTAAAATGTCCTGACGAACACATACACACAAAAATTCCAATTAAGACCCTCTCATTCCGCACAAATTTTCCCTAGTTCCACGAAAAAGTTCCATTAGCAGTCAGCAGAGCATAATTGTGCCAACAACATTTAGTATCATTATTTATGCACCATATCTGTGATCTTAATAGTTTGCTTTAAACATTTTTCCGTCCACAAAACGTTTAATGTGATTAATTAATTTAAACTTCGCTGTGGGGAATGGAAAGTAAACAAAAAGAGGGACGCTCGCATTCACATCAAATGATGTTGTCCGAAATGCTCCACGTTATCCCCCTAATTGTGCGCAATCAGGAGTCGGACGAGGCGCTGGGACATTTCCTTTCATCGAGCACCCGTTGACAGTGACACTTGAGAAATGTTCGCGAAAACAAAGGCGATGTCGGGCGCTGAAGGTGGACAGTAATAATCATTTTGTATTGCCTACCGCAAGGCGTTGCGAAAAATGAAAACAAAGCCCTTCTTTGCGAACGGGGGAGATCCCTCGACCGCTCTGATGTCTTGGCTTTGTCGTGGCAAACTCTTTTTGAAAAATGACTGAGACCAGGTGACGGTCGTTGGCGCTGGCCGTCAGGTACAGTCCCCACAAAGGGTCTCTCCTCCAGTCATTTATCAGCCAGAAGCGGCGGGGCCATTTTAACTTAATAAACAATCATCAGTCTGTAATTATATGACGGTAATGTTATAATGAGTGCCCAGACAATACATCACAGGCTCCTTGTTTGGCTTGATAATTGAAAATGTTTGTAATTTTCGCCTCACTGTCCTTCTGTGGATTTTTACCCTCAGTCCCTCCCCTGCCGCCCTCCTGAGCGCCCTCTCAAACTTTGCACTTTTATCTGTAGCAAAAGTTTTGTTGGCCTTTTTTGCCTTCCCATACATTTTGGTTTTTTTTTTGTTTTGCTTTTGTGTGCTACCAAAGTTTTGCGACAGTTTAGGGATTAGGAGGCCGCCAAAAGTAGGCAAAAAAAATGAGAAAAAGTTTCAGGTCATGTCCAAATTTAAGTGCTGAAAAATTTGCTGGATTATGTGGCAGTTGATGAATTTGTTGCGCGAGGGAATTAGACGCTAATGTTTGCTCTTTTCGGCGCCGAGAGAGCAATGCACTAATAGATTTGTCTGCCCAGTCGGTGGGCTCCAACTTGAAGTTGATGGAAGCCATCCGGAAATTTGTTCTTATCATTCGCGAATTAGGTGTCCAAAGACTCCCGCCCATTATTGTTGTGTTTTCTCAATATTTTTTGTTCCAAAAAGCACTACTAATTGTCTCTTCTAGTTTTTAATATATGTAGGCATTTAATCATTTATTTTAAGGGCTTTTGAGCTGTATTATTAATAAATAATTGATTACAAGCAACTTGTTGCATTGACAATGCACCTCTTTTTAGAGTCCCGACTTATCCTAAACACTAACCTATGCAAGCTAGAGGCACAATCTCTCCAGGAATAGCCATGCAAACAAGTTCATTTATACAGCGCCTTAAGCCCCAAGCTTTTGCTACGGCAACCTGGTCGAAGTTGCGGAGACCGACGACGGGACGAAGGACCGCGGAACTTTGCCTAAGACTGTGGCAAGCCATGTGCTGGGGCTGTTTTGACTGGCCGCTGGCGCAATTTAACTAAAAGCTCAATCAATCATCTTAGACGGGGCATCGCCATGGCAATGCTTAATTTGCGCCCTACCAGCCGGGCCCTACCTCGCTCGCGGCGGCCTCCTTGCCAATGTTGTCATAGAATTTCCTTTGTCCCGCATCAGATCCTGCCGCCGACTCAAGAGTTTTAAGCCGCTTTTCGGTCGCTTTTCGGAGTTTATCCTCCTGGCCCCGCCGCAACCACCTGATTGAGGGATGCTGTGTGCTGCATCCACTGGCCTGGCCTGTACAGTGTACACATATTTGCTTAGCAGCCGAAAGGGTTGCCTATTTGCCGAGCGGCAGTTTGGAAATTGTTGCAGCTAATGCGCCCAAAGACGGCTTACGCCGGCCGACGGATTACGCCGGCTGACAGCATCTCAAAATGATTTGGCCTTTAAAGTAATTGTTTGGAAATGAGTCGAGTTGAGCATTTGAAATTCTGATTTGTCAAATTTTAGGGAAGGAGGTATTCAAAAGAGGTCTATACGATTTGTCAATGAATTCCTAAAGTGTACAAAAAAATGTGCTTCTTTCACTTTAATATTTTTTAAATCCCTAAAGCTTGATAAGCAAATATATGTACATACATATACAACTCAAGTTCATTATCACTGGTACGGTAAGGAAATTGTTTTTTTTTTTCTTTTCTTTTGTCTATTACATGATTAAAAAATTTGTTATAAGTAGAAGAGTTCGATCTACTCAGTCTCGTCTTGAATGGCACTTCAGACCACTTAATTCTGCCAACTACTGGTCTCTTACTACAATGTGATATCATCAGCAGCAGCGCTCTAATAGCAACATCAAGGAAGTATAATTATGTCTGCTTTATGCAATCATTTCAATTATAAGTACAAGGTGCTGCCATTTTACCAACACCAGCCAAGAGTAGACAGTTAATAGTTAATGCCGGAGGGCGCATTTTGAAAAATCATGATGGGGGGAGAATTTGTGTTATTTCCAGAGAAAGGCAGTCGTATACATTACTCATCAAAGTTTGGAATGATAAAGAGTCGATTTGTTTTTAAGAAAAGGCAGAAATATTCACAAATATTTGCAACACTTTAACAGTTCCTTTAAACATTCTTCCTTAATGTGTCTACTCTCCTTATGAGTGATGTCTTCAATAACAAAATAAAAGACCAATTAAACAAATTTTTATGAGTCGGCTTCAGAGCTAAGAGATTGTGTACAGATACATGGTTAGCATTCCTCTTTATTTTTCAGCTTACTGCAGGTGTGTATAAGGATGTGCAGTGCGAGGAAAGACTCACCTACGATGCAGGCTAGGCCAACCTGAGATGACTTTTGAGTCCTTGCTTCTCATTCCTCCTCCCCATGCGGCCGCTTATTTACTTCGACGGTGTTATTTTTGGCCCACGTCTGCAGCAGCAGCAACAGTTCGTGAGTTCATAATAAAACTTTTACTATGACAGTAAAATTTTAATGAAATCACTGCAAAAGCTGAAAATACAAAAAATAAACCAACCCACTGGGTTCAAGAGACCCAAACACTGTCAGAAAGCGGGGCTGGGCATGGGGATGGGGACACGGTCTGTTGAGAACTTTCCTGTTGTCTCTGTTGTTTTTTTCGTACGTGCAAAGTGGAAAATCTGCTACAGAAGATGACAAAAGTGAAAAGAAAACAAAAACAGCATGAAACAGAGAAATTGCCTAACTAGATTGTTTGTTGAGGCCATTTATTACATATTTGAAAGGTTTGTTTTCCGAATATGGAGGCAGAATCAGTTAATTGCCATGATCGATTTTTAAGGGGTATATAATTGGCAGAAGAAGCTGACTACACTTATGTTAAAGGTCTGGTATCTCTGCTACTAATTTAATTTAAGGTATTCAAGACCTCAAAACAAAGCAAAAACATGGTAAAAAATCAAAAACCCTTGACTGTAGCTCTCATACTTGTTGTTATTTACACATTTTGACGACAGACCCAAGAAGCACTGTAATACACGTGATTCCAAATTATCTTACCTGTTTTTCACCGATTTTTGTTATTGTTTAATGCCTTAGCTTATCTATGAAACACAATCAAACGTTTATATGTGTCGCAAATTGTATAACCATTAGCCAAAAGATAAAAATATAATACAAATATGGGGATAAGACTAACTAACTCATAAAAACTGATGCAATATTTTTTGTTCTCGACAACGAAGCCGACCAATCGGCCACCGTTACTCTCGTCGAGGGTCACCAAGCAGGTGCCTTGGGCGATCATTGAGAGGTTATTCTGGTCGTTCTCCCTCTTGTCCTGGAAGTTCTCCATCGCTACCCCACTGCATTGACACAGGGGTTCGGATATAAAGAAGTCATTCTTCAATAATGATTTCACTCTTGTGAGTGTAATCGTCCTCGGTCATGATGCGTATGGTAAAATTGTCCAGGGATTTGGTCGTGATGATGGACTTGGTTTAGCCACATACATTAGAATTTAGCCCTCTTTCTTGTGGCTGCCTAACAGAAACTTCTGGGACTACCCCAGCGACTTGGCTTTATATTAGTTACTTATCAGCTTCCTATAAAATTCTATTTGTTGTTAATCACACATTTTGACGACAGGCCCAAGAAGCACTGTAATACAAGTGTTTTAAAGATATCTTATCTTATTTTCACCGATTATTTTTGTTGTTTAATGCATTTGTTTATCTATAAAAAATAAAATGTTTCTACGTGCCAGTAATTGTGTAACCATTGGACAAGAAATAAAATTATAATAAAAACAAGGGGATAAGACTTACTAACTTATAGAAACTGATGCTATATTTATTTTTCTTTTGCAAAATAATTGTAATAAATCTGTTAGACTACTTGGCAAGATTAGGATCTAATTTCCTATGAGGTATCCCAACTCACAATTTGATGGCCATAACTCGAGCCTTTGTGTGTGGAGCTGCCGGCGTGAAAATCGGACGTCCACTGTTATCTTTGTAGTCGGCGTAATCCAGGGAGTGGATGCACTCCATTCCCAAGGATTCCTTCTGGCGGGCGGAGTAAAAGCTCGTGCAGTATGCCACCATAACGGGAAATCCCTTGGAACGGCCCACATCCATCAGCCTGCTGGCGAGCCGGGTGCCCAAGCCTTTTCCTCTCATTGAAGCATCCACACTGGTGATGTGGGAGTAGAGCACCTTGGAGATGCCGTAGCGCTGGAAGAGATCGGCCTCCCGCTCGATCTTAGAGAGCATGCGACAAATACGGCCCCAGGTGTTTTGCTCCATGTCCTCCGCCTCCTTCCGATGCTTCTCGACATCTTCGGGAAACTGGCCTCCGGCGAAGACCAGGCCGACCAATCGGCCACCATTACTCTGGTCGAGGGCCACCAAGCAGGTGCCCTGGGCGATCATTGATAGGTGGTACTCGTCGTTTTCCTTCTCGTTCTGCAGGTGCATTGCCTCCCCACTGGCCTGGCACAGGGGCTCTGACGTAAAGAAGTCATCCTTCATGAAAGCTTTCACTCTTGGGTAGTCGTCCTCGGTCATGATGCGTATGGTAACATTGTCCTGGTTTTTTGTTGTCATGATGTACTGGGTTGTAGCCCTCTTTGTTGCGGCTGCCTAACGGAAACTTCCGCGAATACCTTGGCGACTTGCCTTTTATATTACTTCGTTATCAGCTTCCTATAAAATACTGCTTATATAGGCGACAATAATACTCGTAACAACAATAACAGAATTGAGCGATTTCCGAACTGCCTTCTTATCATCATAAACTAGAGATAAATAATACAAATACTTAACTTGTGTCTTGTCAGTATGATTATTTCATGAATGAAGTACCAGAAATAAAGCCATCCAGCAAGTAAACAAATACACTTTTTCTCCCAAGGAACTAAATAGTTGCTAGGCATAAATTCCATCTTCTGCAAGCAGCAGAATGCATACTCTTTAATTAATAATTAAATAAACAAAGAACAAGTTTAAGAAATATAATTTCGATTATTAACAACACTAGTCCTACATTATAGGACTAATTTGTTTTTTTTTTTACAAAC
>JAEIIH010008837.1:0-23411 GCA_018904745.1 Drosophila orosa
ATAAAAAGGAAGTAATAGTAAAAAGAAATAATATTAAAACCTGTTCACATTTACTATAAAATAGATTCTTATTGGTCGTAAGTCCCAAAAGAAAGTAAGAGAGTCTCAAGCTAAAAATCTTGTTGTAAAAAATTCTTTGAAGCAGAACATCTGTCAAGATTTCTGGCCACAGCTTCCGAGCAGAGTATGCATATAGGACTGTCACAGCATCAGCTCTCCGTTCGCATCTCCTTCTCTCAGCGGCTACCGTTGGAGAGATCTTTACCCGATTATTGATGCTCGACTGATGACAATCCATGCGGCGAAGGGGCCACATCCTTCGCGGGCTGTTGATGCGTTTTAAATGATGACGCCACTTAGCATTTATGTCGGCTAATGCCAACTCTGGGCGGAGGAGCGGGCAACGGGCAACGGGCTTCGGGCTACCCGCTGCTCCTCCTGGCGGAGGATCGACTGGCCAATCCTGCTCCAGAGCGCCGCGGCTGCTCTGTAATTAGCAGCAATCGCGCACATTTTTCTCCGAGCCAAAAGAGGGGGAAACTTCCTTTCGATGCGGCTTTCGATGTGGTGGCTGCAAATTGATATTTAAATACGCCCGTATTAATTACGCACCGTGTGCTTTTTGTTGTTTTGTTTTGGCTTTATTAATTACGACCGCACCGCCACGGAGGCACTAATGGAGAATTGGCAAATTTGTCTTTCGATGCGGCCGATGCCGGTTTCGTTTCGTTTGGGACTCCGTTCGACGCGGGTTTCCCTCCCATTTTCACTTCACACCACGACTCAGACGCGTTCCGTTAGCTCCGACCGAGATCTGGCCATTGGGAATCGCATGCGTCGCCGCCATTAGCAGGCCATAAAGCCCGACTTTAAAATGCAATCAAAAACAATAATGCGCCAAATAATAAACAAAACAATGAAAGGCATTACAACTTTTGCATGCTTCGCTCGCCGCCTTCAGGTTTTCGCATTTCGTTTTCTTGTTAGCAGCGAGTCTTTGGCGGGGCATATCCGAATAGATAATGACAATGGGCTCATCTGGGGGAGTCAAAGGGAGCCAACTGGACGGATGGGCATGGAACCTGCAATTACAGCACAGAATCGACCGAAATCTACCCAGGGCCCCCCCGTCATCCTCCCTGTCCAGTTGAAACCCATTGATTTAATTGCCGGCCATTTCCTGGTTGTGTTTGATGTGGAACTCCAGCTCCGACTGGGATCGGCGGGACAGGGGATGTACACACACACTGCCGACCTGTGGCTTGGATGAAATGAGCCGCTTAAGCGCTGATTACGCTTTTTTCCCGCAAACCAAGCGCCGCCATGGAGGTTGGCCTCTCCTCCTCCTCCTGGTCCGGACGAGACGAGGCGGATAACCTGTACGGGTCAATGGGCGAACGCTGGGAATAATCTTGGGCATTGTCCTAGAAATAAAAGTGTAGCCTTATTCAAATAGAATTTGTTAGCAACAAGTTCTAGCTATTTATTCATGTTAAATATACATTTATTTAGATTTCCCAGCTTGGTGATTTCTCCCTGTGTATTAAAACTCTGCCGGCTGCCATGATGGATAACATTTCATTCACCAAATATGACGAGACCTGGCAGCTACTGTAATTACACCTTTGCCAGCCCATCATCCATCCCATCCCATCCCAAAAGATTCATTCATCTAGCTATTGATTCTGGGGTTTCCAGCCACTTGTCTCTGGAGCAGCAGAAACAAAAATTTAATTCATAGTTTTGATTTAATTTTGACCCCTCTCTGGCTCTTTCTTTCTTTGCAGGCCCTAAATGGATTTCTAATGATACTGACATGCGAAGGCGAAGTCTTCTTTGCCACGCACAGCATCGAGAGCTATTTGGGATTTCATCAGGTAAGTGCCACCAGACAGCCCTGCTCTCTCTCTCTCCTGCTCCGTACATTTGATTGATTTTAATTGCCGGCGGTTCTGATGTGAGTCTGTCTCTGGTTTTTGGGTCAATCTCTGGCATGCGGAAGCGGTCCGAGAAAGGGAAGTCTTTGGGGCCAGAATAGGAGAAAAGGTGCAACTATTTGAGATCTGTACAGGTTCACAAGCAGAACAAACTTAATGAGGGTAGAAAAAGTAGAGATGTACTAGTTTTGAACTATAAAACGGAGATTCAACTTTTATAACGGCCAAAATAGAGTCTTTCCTTTAAAATCTCGAATCAGTATAATAATTTTAAAGGTGTGACGTCTGATAACTGCTTTATTTTATGTCCATCTGTTGGGAAAATCGAAAACTCCTTTAAATCAATAAAACAAATACAAGGACTTATTAATACTATACGTAGATAATAGTTATTCGGCTTAATTCAGGTCTTTAATAAGCAAAAATGATTCCATTAAATATTTAAATATTTCAAGTCTGTATTACACATATATAGTATCGCTTTGTGCATTTATTTTTTGGACCAATCTCTGGTCCAGTCCAGGCACCCAGGGTTCGTTCTCAAATAAAACGAAAGCTGAGTAACCTGATTCCCGAATACCCTGACCCAAATACGCGTCCACAGATGAGTCTCCAAGCTGCCAGCAAAGTGGCCTGGCTCCGCGTTCTCCTCGGCAGAAGGGTGCGCGGACCTGAATCGATTCGCGGGCTCCGACAGATCGTAAATTAAAATCAGATTGCGCAATCGCCGGGAATCTCCTCCTGCCATCCCCAATCCCAGTGGTAGGGCGTGGCCAGATTGATTCCGATGCCGATGCCGAAGCCGGTGCCAGTACGGGTATTCCGATTTGAATTCGGACTGCTTCGGCAGCATGTTTGTTTGGCCTGGGCTGGCAGCTACACCTCCATTGTAGTTTTTGCCTACTTTATTGTCGAATGGAAATTGAAATTGCAGTTAGCATCCGCCCGTGTTGTTCTTTTTAATTTAGTTGTAAATGTGTAAAGCGGCACTTGCCACGCCCCGTTTGGCAGCTCAATTAAAAGCATAGCTGCTGCCTGGCTGGCGTTCGCCTTCGCCTTTCAGCTCGAGTTCGAGTTTGAGTCTGAGTTCGAGTTGGCTTTGTTTGCTTTTTGGCCGCAGATAGTAGGGGGGGAATCCCTTGGAGCCCCCCAAAACCCGCCACAGCTCCTGGCGCGTGCAGAATTTATGTCTCAATTTGTGGCCAACATGGGGCGCATTTTCAATTTGCGCGCATTTTGATTTATACGCCCCGAAATCCCCGGGCAAAAGAGAGCAGAGCAGCGGCGAGAGCTAAATCAATGAGAGATCCCACCGAAGGTGATTGACCCCTGACCGACTTCATCTCCATCTCCATCTCCATCTCTCCCTCTCCGCAGTCGGACATCGTCCATCAGTCGGTGTACGAGCTGGTGCACTCGGAGGACCGCGAGGAGCTGCAGCGTCAGCTGCTGTGGAACAGCTTCCTGCCCGCCGACATGTCCAGCATGCAGCTGGCGGAGACTTTGGCGCCGGACAAGGCCCTGTACTTGGAGCGCAGCTTCACCGTCCGCTTCCGCTGCCTGCTGGACAACACGAGCGGCTTCCTCCGCCTGGACATCCGCGGTCGCATCAAGGTGCTGCACGGCCAGAACCGCAAGACGGAGGAGCCGCCACTGGCCCTCTTCGCATACTGCACCCCCTTTGGCCCGCCCAGCCTGCTCGAGATTCCACACAAGGAGAACATGTTCAAGTCCAAGCACAAGCTCGACTTCTCGCTGGTGTCCATGGACCAGCGCGGCAAGCACATCCTTGGCTACGCGGACGCCGAGCTGGTCAACATGGGCGGCTACGACCTGGTCCACTACGATGACCTGGCCTACGTGGCCAGCGCCCATCAGGAGCGTAAGTATCAGTGGAAATTAAGTATAACATTTACATTTCTAACCCACAACCTTTCCTCGCAGTTCTGAAGACGGGAGCCTCGGGGATGATCGCGTACCGCTACCAGAAGAAGGACGGCGAATGGCAGTGGCTGCAGACGAGCTCCCGGCTGGTGTACAAGAACTCCAAGCCGGACTTTGTCATCTGCACGCACCGCCAGCTGATGGACGAGGAGGGCCACGACCTGCTGGGCAAACGGACGATGGACTTCAAGGTCAGCTACCTGGACACGGGCCTGGCCTCCACTTACTTCTCCGAGGCGGATCAGCTGGTGGTGCCGCCTAGCGCCTCACCCACGGCCCACTCCCTGCCACCGCCGGTGACACCGACGCGACCCAATCGACGCTACAAGACGCAACTGCGCGACTTCCTATCCACGTGCCGCAGCAAGCGCAAGTTGCAGCAGCAGCAGCAGCAGCAACAGCAGACGCAGCAGACCTCGCCGCTGGGCGGCCAGGTGGGATCACCGGCACCGGCCGTGGCCGTGGAATACCTGCCCGATCCTGCTGCGGCTGTGGCTGCCGCCTACTCCAACCTCAATCCCATGTACACGACCTCGCCGTATGCCAGCGCTGCGGACAACCTATACATGGGCAGCTCCATGCCGGCCAATGCCTTCTATCCGGTCAGCGAGAACCTCTTCCACCAGTACCGGCTGCAGGGCGCCGTCGGTGGCTACTACACGGACTATCCGCACTCCGGCGCCCCAGCCTCGGCCTACGTGGCCAACGGCTTCCTCTCCTACGACGGCTATGCCATCGCCTCCAAGGCGGACGACAAGTGGCAGGAGACCGGCAAGTACTACAGTGGCTACAGCAGCGGCTACGGCAGTCCCACGTCCACGCCCCAGGTGAGACGAGCACTCATCCTCCCATTTCTGTGAACAGCTCTTCTAATCCTTGATCGCTCTCTCTCTCACTCTCACAGCAGATACCTCTAAAAACGCCCAAGTCTTCGCCGCAGGTGATGGAGGTCATCTCCTGCTCCTCGGACGGTCCCTCTCCCGTGAGCGGCGCTACGCCCAATGGTGCCGGCAGTGCCACGCCCAAAGTGGAGCTATCGGCCACGACGGCAGTGGCAGCTGCTGGCCAAGATCCCTACGAGAGGCAGACGGTCCTTATGTGGGGCACCACACACTCGAGCGGGGTGCCATTGAACAGCTTGCAGGGAGGACGAACCGCGTCCGGTAATCCTGGCTCCCCGCAACGGGTGACGCCCCTCACCAACGGACTGGGCTATGGCAATGCCAATAACAACAACGAGCACGAACCGGCCACGGCGGCCAAGTGGAACGGGACAAAGGAGCTGCCGGGGAAATCGGCCAGCGCCAGCACTCCAGAGAGCTACCAGCTGCAGCATGACGACTCCGGCCTGTACTCCGCCTCCTCGCACACAACCTCGCCACAGCAGCAGCAACAACAGCAACAGCAGTCGCAGCGCGGAGTTGGTGCCAATGTTAGCGCTCCCAGCAGCAGCTCCCTTACGCACCCTGTAGCAGTCACGGGCACGGGCACTAGCACGGGCACAGATCACCAGACGGTGCATCCACCCAGCTGCCACCAGCAACAGCAACAGCAGCAGCAACAGCAGCAGCACCAGCAGCATCATCACGCCCACCCGCATCCGCACTCGCATCATCACCACCACCATCACCATCACCATGAGGCGGCGGCGGCGCATCAGCACGGCAGCGAGGTATGGACGCCCGCCTCCTACACGCAGTACTCGCAGTACTTCACGTACCACCATCCGCATCCGCATCCGCATTCGCATTCGCACCCGCACCACCCGTCGGCTGGCGGCGGTGGCCACGTTCCGGCCCAGTCGCATCACCTGCACCACGGCCACCGCTAGAAGGCGGATAGATTGCACCAGTAATGAAGCACCCAACCCACTCTGTATTCCGTAATCTGTACACACACACTCTCCGACACCCACCTCACACCACAGTGCACCTACGTGTGCTCTATCGCCTGACTACTAACCATAACGATCCTCCCTAGATCATACTCACCAACCATCAGCAGCAGCAGCAGACGCTGGCCGCCGGCTATCCCCTGCACCACCAGCTGGTGGGAGTAGGATCGGGTTCGTCGCCGCCGCCACCGCCAGCGCTTTCCCGCTCGCCCACAGTCCTGCCGGCGGTGAGCAGCCTGCTCAATGGAGCAGCAGTGGCAGCGGCCACGGGATCAGTCTCCGAGGGACTGCCAGCATATCAGCAGGTGGCCATAGTGTCCGCTGCTCCGCTTGTGATCTGTGCCGACGAGGTGGGCGGCATTGGGCGCAAGGCTGCCAAGCAGCAGTCGTCCCTCCAGCAGCAGCATCAGCAGCACCAGCAGCAGCAGCACTCTGCCCTGCAGCAGCAGCAGCACCAGCATGCGATATACCAACAGCAGCACTCGCATCACCATCATACGCAGCACCATCAGTTGCTGTATCCGGCGAACATTACGGCGCACACGGCGCTGGCCTATGCCCCGCCGCCGGTGGGAGGCGCCTATGCCGATGGCAGTCCGCTGCTCTCCTTCTCGGAGGTGACCAACACGCTGCTGAACCAGTGAGGGACAGCAGCCGGAGGGGAGCACACAACAACAACCATGTTCAACAGTTTTGCCAAAATGTGGACTATGACTATCGTATCTTCCATATAATCTGAACCCAGCACCGCCCTGGATGCCGCTTCAACCACACATTCCTTGGTTCCGATTCTCGCAGAGGCCGCAGCAGAGAAGATTTCTATTTATTTTACTGTGATAATTTATAGATACATTGTGTATGAACAAATCCGTGCAGCAGCAGCCTTAACCAGCACAAAGTTACGAGGCGAGCCTCCGCTGAACCGGAGCACTCGGCCCGCAACTATTCACTTTCAGTTGTAGTTATAACCAAAGATTTCTCTAACTTATACGTATCGTTTTAGCATAATACGAAGGCTTCGAAGGTTTGTGGCGCCAAACTTTAGTTACATATTTCAGTTACACTCGCTAACACAGAGTACGGAAAGAATAAATGCGTTTAAGAGAGAGAGTGCTTAAGTAGAACGTAAGAGAATAACAGATGCTTGTATCCATATTTAATTAATTGAACCTCTAGACGTAGCGAGTAAGGCAAGTTAAAGTAATTTCATCATGATTCCTATCGCCTAGCAAGTAAATAAATTATAATCCGTATAATCCGGATGTATCCGTATATTACTGTATTGTACGTTTAAAGTTTTCTCAAAAATTTCTAGTCGCCCGCATAAAAAAACCTTTACTTATAAATTAAACAATTACCTAACAATAATATACATACTTTGATGGTAAACAAATTTGGCAATTGCAGGTAGTCTGTACTACCTGGTATGATGACAACCGACTTTTGATAACACGCAATGGATAAATAAGCTATCAAAATTACTGCATAATATTTTAGAGTCTAGATGATTGTGTTTCCAAATGAAAAAAAAACAAAACAAAAAGATGTAGATAAAATATCTCAGCTAATTAACGGAAAAATCATATAAAATTTCAATTATATAAATTTATAAAGAACAAACCAAGTGCATGTAAAGCACGTCTATCCAAAACAATCAGAGCGAAATAAATTTAGAAATTAATCAAATTATATAAAGGTCTTTTGATATATCAACTTTAGTAATCCTTAATCTTGCGAAAATCCTTTTTATTGCGAATATTATATAAAAGGATAGTTTTTATTTAAACTTATTCTTGGTAAAAAAAAGGAAGTAAGTAAATTTGTCTGAAAACGTGATGCGTCTTTACAAGTCTGCCGAGAAGCATGCAACAAATATAAACGGAAAACTACAGTCCCAGAAGTAGGCAACATTTAACCATAAACGAAGAAATTAAGAGATGTTTTGCATAGAGATGAAGGTGTCTTATATTGCTGTTACCTAAATATACCAATTTATTAATGTATTGTTTAATTTATTCAAACCTTTTGGTTATTCTTGGAGCCAATAATGTAAGAGATTAGAAGTCCAAATGATCACATACCTTCCCTGCTTTCAGATGCTTAAATTTTTACCAGGAAAGAAAACTATTTAGACATTATGTAATGCCAACAGATCAATCGGTTATGTAGGACCTCCAGCAATAAAATTACAATTTGTAAGAGTCTGACATTATCCCCAATCTGTATGCATTTGGCTGTCATAGTGCAAGGCGTAACAATAGTAAATCAGCATTTTCCGCAGAGCAATGGCAATTCAACCGCAAGCCATTACCATCTCCAAAGTTAATTGGAGGCTTTACTGCCTCTAATTGACAACGACAACGTGGTGGCTCACACACACGCGACACACGGCACAAAAAAGAGTTTTGATTGACACCTAACAATCATATTTTCCTCGCTTTATAGATAATGAAAAAGCATTCATCGGAGGCTGAGGCGCGGATTTGAAGACTTACACGCCACAAAGGCATAATCATACGGCGGGCACGGCCGGCCCGAGGCCTGAGTACTGAGCAATCGTATGTGGGCTGCCTTGTTTACGCTCAATATTAAATGATTTATTCTGCACCATACTCACTGGCATTATCCCAAGACCAAACACAACACGCACTCGCCTCGAAAGCAAACCAATTAATCACTCAGCCCAGTTCCTATGTGCGATACAATTGAACCGAGAGCAACCGCTGAACCAAATTCACATTGAAGATATTTGTCGATCTGATGGCTTCATTGTTGAAGAGGCTGCTGCCGCCGCCGCCGCCGCGCACTTGACTCTTCTGGTTCGCCGAATGCCCTCCGGGCAACCTCAGGCAAGGCGATGCTGCTCCTCCTGCCGCCTCCATGGCCAAGCGAAGGTCGCGCCGGGGAGACAATGGACGTGTATGCTACCATTTTGGCATTTTTCAGAACAACCCCTGACAGAAGTCGAGGCAACAAGTGAACGGCGGTCGGATGCTCCGTTTGGGGAATTTTAAAATAGTTTTGAAGATTTGAAGAGGCATTCCACTGGGTCAATGGGCCACAGCCTCCCCGGGTTAGTGGGGTATATGACTATGACTGTACAAATATATATGGCCTGTTACGGTCACTTTATTGCTTTGCGGCCCGGCCAGTTCGTGTCTTAAGTCTTTCGTTTTGACGCATCTTTGAGATCATTCTCCAATAGATTGCAGCCTCAGAAACAGAAACAGACAGAGAAATAAATACAACAATTAACAAAGTGCGCCGTTTGTTTACTTTGATTTACTTAACGTTTTTTGTTTTTTGCTTTTCCGTTGTATTTTTTTTTGTTTTTTGTTATTATTTTGGCTTTATCGCCGCTTTGTGTTGCCGTTTGTCGTTTGCATTGCTCGCGCGCGGTACTCGAGCTTGACCTTTAATAGTCGTGTTGTACATTGTGCCATGGGCGTCTTGGTAGGTCCGCGGCACATGAAAATGAAGATGAAGATGGATCTGGAGATGGAGATGGAGATGGGGCTAGAGATGGAGATCGCAATCGGAGAGGGGGCCCACGACGAAGCTGGAGCATCTGAAATGGCTGCAATTGAACTTCAAATCCGATTTTGGCGGCTGCCAGTGTAAGTGCAATGAAACGCTTCGCCAAAGGTGATAATCTTGGCTTATTCACTGCTCTTCATGTTCCTCAGCCTTAAGGTCAATGATATGGCGAAGCTCTGACCGCATGCCGGACGCGAACGTGATCATCGCTCAGCCGCTGACCTTGCTGCATTGTTGGTTTGACAAATTTGTAGCAGCCATCAGCTGGCAGCTAGCAGTTAGTAGAGTTAGCTAGTAGCCAGCAGCCAGCAGTCGAAATTGCCACTTTGCCTGCGACCGGATGCGGCTCAGTTTCGCGCCACAACCCAGACTGAGGAGGAGGAGAGTCGGGTAGATGGCAAAGGTGTTTACCTTTCCTCTTAGCACCCAGCACTCTCGGTGGCGTATACGCAATAATTTCCATATTACCCGCCGTTATCAATTATGTGTGCTTAGCGGGCGCTCTACTTTCGATTTTCATGCACCGCACGACTCTGCCGAAGAAGCCGACAAGAAGCCCCTCTTAATAAACGTGTGAATCTCCACAGTATTTGCTAAGCCGTAAAGCTCTCCATTGGAACCGAACGCGGGGACCTTGTCAAATTAACAGCCCCCGCGAGAGGGGATCTAGCTGCCCAACTATCGTCGGCATGAATTATGTGGAATTGCACCAATTTGGCAATTAAACATATACTACATACACACACCGAGAGTAGAGTGAAAGAGCAGTCAGTGAGCATAAATGGCAGCTACAAATGTTGCGGCTGTTTGCGGCTCAGCGACCTTCAATGGAATCACAGCCACAGCAATGACTGGATGATGATGATGATGATGATGAAGATGATGACACACCTATGTACACAGCCCGATGTATGGCCTGTGTGAGTTCTGCTGTGGGTCCCACACCTTACCTTCTGCCTATAGCCTGTTCTATAGCCATGACTGGCGTGAACCCCTTTGACATCGCGGCTAATTGCACAAACGAGCAGAGCAGGGCAGCTCGGCCAGAATTCCAAGTTCGTGATGTGTAAGAATTAAAAGTCAAAGAATGTCGATCAGCAGGCAGAAGAACTCCCACACTGAAACTGAAGCCAAATTAATTTTTGGCAGCCTTACAATGCATTATCATGCCATCAAACAGACATTAGTCACAACGCTCGGCTGGGTACTGTCGCTGATGTTCTTGAGTTTCAATAAAAATTATGCTACCTCTAAGTATGACCGAGTGATTTGTTCTTTTGGGGAAAAATGTAGTTGAGTGTCTTTTTTACTTCACGGTGATTTATAACCTTAATTAATTCAATGTCTGGACCAATTAGACTTTGGGAACTTCTCAAAGTTAGAATGTTAATACTACCCGCATTAATAGCGAGAAGGCAGCTGGGGCTCTGTATAATGACTATCCAAGGATCACAGTTACTGGTTACCACCAATGAAAGGTTTGCCGAATCTGCCCACTAATTACTCAACTAAAGGCCATTTTTAACCTTAAAAAGCCGTTGAATTGCATTCTGTGATTGGAAATCTTTATCAGAGCTTTGCATTCTCTGGCCGCAGACCTTGCCCGAATCATCATCGCTGATTGCGAATCTCTTGGCTGTTTTCGCAGCAAGTCTTCAAGTGTCGCTGGCCAAAAGATTGACCTTAAAAACGGATTTTTTGTGGGGATGCTGTGTCAAATGGACCTCCAGCTGGCCGCTCGCAAGCATCAGCTACCGATTGATGATGGTGGTACGATGATGCCGCTGCCGAGTCATTGCTCACCCAATTTCAAAATACGAGTATTAACCACTCACACACATATATGTATGCGTTGTACATGAAAAAATTTGGGAAAAATGAGAAAAAAGGTGGCGGTAAATCCGCTCTAAGACAATTCCATTGGCATTCAGCGTGTGGCTCAAATTTCACTAATCACCGAACCTTCCTCAATCACTCCCTCCTCCCCGGTGGGATCAATCAGGCGATCGATCGCATTCGATTTACGATCTTCGATTGCCGCACCGAGCACCCGAAGGTCGCCCTCCAACGATTCGTCTTTGGCGGCACGGAGATGAATTACATTTACATTTCGTTACTGTAATTGCTAACGAATTGCCCTGAAGACCCACATGAAGCACACACACACTCGTCGACCCCAACCTAATCCCAGTCCCAGCTCCGATTCCGATTCCGATTCCCATTCCAAGATCTCCGTGCCGTAAAGGTCATTTCGAGTTGACGACATTGTCAGAAACGAATCCGGAGTTACTTAGTAGTTACTGTTGAACAACAAACACAGAAGTCGTATTTCTCTACAAAACCAGTAACAAAATTCTAGAAATTTTACCAGCTAGAAGCCTTCGATTCACATATAGCGACAACTTTCGCCGAGGGTAATAAATATAGAATCAAATGGCCTCCATTAAAGAGGACTGCGACAGCCTCCACTCCGGCGTCAGCCGGGAGACCGACTGTGAACAAAAACGGGAGCATGAGAACGAACTGCTACCGTCCCCGTCAAAGTTCAAGACTCAGACTCAGACTCAGACCAAGGCACAGGCGCCAGAGACAGGGGCGAGCACCGGGACAGAGAAGTATGTCCGCGTGCGCGACATGATCAACCTGTACAATTTCGCCATGCAGAAGAACCAGGAACTTGAACACGCCAAGACGATACTATTTGGCAGTGGCCAGGAGGCTGATCGCGATATTTCGTCATCTACAGCGATTGAAATAGATGGAGCACTCGAAGAAGGGTGAGCTCACACCCCCAACGGATTCTTCTTTTGCACTAAACCCGTAAATCCTTAGTCATGTTTGCCCTAGTAAAATCCAGGCGTCGATGTCGCAAATAGGTGAGAAAGTGGAGAAGTCATATCGAAGCCAAACCACCCTTCGACGTACAGATATGGGTAAGAAAAACGCAATTAAAATGTATAAATCAATCATTTTAGTAGTCTTACTTAAAGATTGATATTATATATTGATATTAACCCCATTCCCCAGGTGTTCGCATTATCATTGATATATTCATGGATAAGAACGATAGCGAGATTGATATAATGGGTAGCCGTGTGGAAACGGATATCCCCGACAGCCGTGTCCTAGCGGACTTTCAGAAGCGAGCGCTAGAGATGGAGAAGCTGAAGCTAATGGACGAGCAGACGGCGCTGGTCTTCAAGACCGCTGTCCAGGATCAGGATCAGGTGGACAAGCGCACCTAGGCTACCCCATGTTAGCCAGTATGTTGTTAGAGCACAACAACAATAGCCAGTATGTTGTTAGAACATGACAAAATTTTAGGTTACATCGTATACGCGGAGTTATATTCGTTAATTTTCTTTAATTTTGACAAAACAAAAACAGCCAACACAACGACAAAAATAAACCGTTCATTGACTATCTTAACACTTTCGCCTCCGACTTCCTCCCGGCTCCGTCACGAAGATGCACTGATGCAGTGTGGATGATGATGATGATGGGTGGGGGTAACCGAAACCAATATCCAAGCCCAACGCCCGGCGAATATGAGGCCCAGAAAGTCAATGAGGCAACACACGACGAGGCGAGGAAAACCTGAGTGGCGGTTCTCGGCTTTTTTTTTTCCCTCACGACAAAAGGGCCGCGAGGAGTAAATAAGCGGCATGAATCGAAAACGAAAATGGAAAATGGTAAATGTAAAATGTAAAATGGAAATCTTTGCTCGCTTACAAAACCCAGCAACTGCCAGAAATCTGACAATGATGCCGCCAAAAAGACCCAGTCAGCCAGCGAGCGAATCTGAGATGGGGGAAAATGCTTTCGCAACCCGCCGCCCAATCTGGCTAAGATCTCCCAGCCCGCTCGATTGCTCTATTTAGCCCACTTCTGGCTGTACCCAGTACCTCTGCATCTGCATCTGGATCTGCCTGTGCCTCTGCCTCTGCCTTGGCGGCAAACGTTTCAATAAATTAGACAAATAAACACCGGTGGGTGAAGGGTTTCCCTAAACGGTGGGATTGCAAATGCTAATAACGTGCAATGAAAATGAAAACGAAGCTGTTAGCGGTAAATTGAAACCGAGAATGAAGCCGAAGCTCTTAACGGAAAATGAAAATGGGAACTGAGGCTGAAATGAAGCTGCAATGTTAACGCTTTGTTGACTCAACAAACCCGACTCGCCATCGGTCCCAGGCCGACGCTGAACTTCGTTACTTGACGGAGAAGATTTTGGCACAGTGGAATCTGCCAGTTGGTCTCAAAATTTTATGGGTTTAATGGCACCCAATGGCTTGGAACCATTGCAGATTCTCCCTAAACCTATTTGGCACATCTAAGCCTCGTTTAGCCTATTTGGCCGCATTCGAAAGTATTTGCATAGATTTCTTAGCAAATTAGCAGAATTTTCTCTCACGCGTGTGGGCGCCTCTGTCGCCCACTGTGCGCCGATGACGAAGCTCGTCTTGGCACTTCTTACTGCTTTGACTTGGCACACTGAAAAAAGCAAAGACAAGTTTTGATATCTTTATCAAAAAGCTAATATTCTCAAGTCAAGGGAACTGGTTATGTAATACCTGAGGGTCAAGTATAAACCTAGCTTCATTACTAGTGAGTAAAAATAATAATTAGCACTTGTATTTACATTAAAAATAAATAATAGATATTGTGAAACATATAGTATTATTTTTCTACTATAGTCAATTTTTAAGTTCCCCAATTTAATTAAGATTGATAGCTTAAAGTCCTTTTTATAACGTCCATTTGAATAATGCTTATCCGTTTGTAAAATATTTTTAAAATATTTTTTTTTACTATATACCACTAGCTTTAATTTCTCTGCGTGTATCTAATACTCAGACTTTGGCTGTAGCGGGCGGCCCGGTGTGAATCTTATACCGAGATGGGTGCACTCGGAGGCTTCAGTTCAAAGCGCGACTTCGTGCGACGCGGTTGTGTCGTTCCGGCTAAGACAAACTCCGAGTTCCTCCTAACTCGAGTCACAAGACGACGACGACGCATTCATGCCCCGTGGGCGCGCGTTATCCAAAGGACTGTGAAATCGTTGAGTGCTGCACAGTGTTGATGGCATGTCAGAAGCCTCACAAATAAACATACTGTAATTTAATTTATGCGAACCAATTTGGTGCGGCGCTGAGCGAGTGCTCTTGACTTTGTTTTTTGGAGCCACTGCATCGCGGCTGCAACTCTCGACTGCTGTCTCTGACATTTGATCTTTGCAAAGATCACACTGAATCACCTCGCAACGCCTCGCATCGCGTCGGATGTGTGAAAGAGCTGCGACGACCATATGGAATATATTTTAGCACGCCACCACCTACAGCGACAATTAGTTTGTTCAATTTAAGACCCAAAGGTGAGCCATGCATCGCCGTCTTGCATCTTAATAACTTCCTCTGCATCTCCGGCGCAAGCGGGGGTCGCTCCAAGCTGGGGATCCATGGATCCGGGGCGATTCGATCCGACCCAATCCGATCCGAGGGAAACGAAAACAATTAGAAAAAATGCCAACTATGGCTGAGCAAATGCTTTGGCCTGGGCCCTGCCGTAATCAACCTGTAATGCCAGCTAATTGGCATAATTGTTGTTGCTGCTGCTGATGCTGATGCTGCTGCTATTATTCGTTGCTGGGCATCTTCGAGTTAGATTCGCAATGCTCTTTCAGTGGAAATTGCTGGCAAAAATGTCAAATAGGCTTCGCCTTCGCTGGCCACAAGGCAACTAAATAGGGGGGAAAAAGCATAAAAAAGCAACAAGAAAATAAAACCGAAACCAGCATCACGACGGGTTCAGGCCGAGGAGGATAAAGCAGTAAATATTTTCCGTTGTCAAAAAGGTCAAGACAAGGAAAAACTAACTGCCAAACTAGATGCCAGTTCAATATTGTTAAAATTGTTTGTTAGTCTTGCTGTGGCTCTTGCCGTTGCTGTTGCCACACGCACTTGGCTCGAATGGCTGCTGGCCACAAATGCTGCTGCCTGCGGTTAGCATTGAGCCAGATGATCTCGTTAGTTAAAAAGTGTGCGATTTTATTGGGCAGCTGAACTTTGGGGCTCCATCAGTCCGCGATGATGTACGGGACCTGCTAACCCAGTAAGCCAGTCTGCGACGATGATGATCGGGGCACTTTATGGCAGCGAAATAAAAAGAAAACATTTCAATTACTTGACGACTAAATTGCGAAATCGCAGTTAAGTGCTCGCCCAAGTACCACGGCGAATGTCCCAAGGGAAAAACTCTATTCAATTTAATGGTTTCTAATTTTTAGACTTTACAAGCTGGAAAAATTCTTGTAAAATTGTAAAAACATTAGTTTACTAATTGCTTATTAAACTTAAAGGTTGCCGAAGGCGTGGCAAATCAGCAAATGGTAATCATATGCATTTAATTTAAAATCAATGGAATTCGTAAGCCGCTTTAACGAATTTCCTCAAAATGTAGGTGGAATTAATTTCGGTTGACAGCTATAATCGAAAATTCGATATAAAATTAACATGTAAATGTACGTTTTTCTGTTTCACTTAAGCTGGGTTTTGTTATTAGCTTTTGACTTTGAAAACGCATGGGCCTTGTCAGCTTCTTAAAAGTGTTTAAACAATTTAATTGTAATTGCAGTTAGATTAACATGTTAATTTGCCCATTCAACTTACAAATGATATATTTTTAATTACTTTTTGTAGTTGTTAAAAAGCTGGCTTAAACCGCGTAACGATTCTTGGAGTAGTAAACATTTTATTCGCTGTAAAATTGCTATACAGTTTAATTTGTTGTTAATAATTAATGGAACAGTTTTGTATTACCCAAAATGTATTATAACGCATTAAATTACAAAATTAAAGGAAGAAACTAGTAACTGTAAGTTGGGAAGTCAAATTTGATTTATATTTAAGAGAATTAAATGCCACTTTAATTGTTTGCCTTCTTTTGCCACTTGAAGCTTCAAGTTCAAGCAGCCAAGTTGACAGCCGTCTGCCAATTTTCAGATTATCTTGAATCAGGTAGATAATTCTGTGATTCTCTTTTATTTTGATTTGTTGGAACCGTGTTGAAACCGTGTTTAAACTGTTAGTCAACAGAATCAATACTCCGATTGATCAGAACGCTAACAGAGATCTGCAAATACCGAAAAGGCGTGTCTTGATGAGAGATTCAGTGACTGCAACTTGGCAAACTGGCTTAAGACGCTCTTGACCCAAACGAGGGTTCGTAAAGTTAAGAGCCTCGGATGGGACCACTCAATTTTCACAAATTTGGTACTATAAACGAGCGTAAAGAACAGAGGCAGTGGTGTCTGTGTGGGAGAGGAGTGGAGTGGCAAGGTCGTCGAATCGGGCGAAGAATAGGCGACAGCGTTGCAAATTCTGTCAGTCAATAAAGCGGCTCCGACACAACACAAGCTAATGTTAATGTTTTTTAAATTACGCTTCATTACGTTGACTCAAAGCGGGGGAAATTGGCTGTGCAGTGACAACAAAACAGCAGCCTAGGCGCCTTATTGTTATCTATCTATATTCACCTATGTGAGGAGCTGGAGATATTTTTTGGGAAAGTTACAACTAAGGTAAACAGGGTCTTGGTTACGCAAAGATTGGCAACAAAAGGCGCTTGGCCGGAATTATTATGCTATGGGTGGATGGAAAGGAAGGGCCGTAAGACGACGGCGTCGTCAGTTATTGTGTAAGGCAATTAGCGCCAGCTTAGGGTCTCCGCCGCCGCCTGCACTTTCCCATCAATTGTGCCCGAGTCGTTGTCCATTCAATAACTTATTAATTATTTTTTCAGTTGCCAGTTGCTCCACCGAGTCCACAGAGTCCACCGAGTTCACCGAGAGAACCAACCGCATCGCCAAAATGTTGGCCCAAGCAATCCCCACGCAATCGCGGCTTTTGGCCTTGGCTTTGTTCTGCTCAGCGTTATTTTTGGCCAGTGAGGTAAGTTCGACGACTTCCAACCCTTAGCCTTAGGGGGTATACATAGATGGACCGGGGAATCCGAGACATCCAAATGATGCGGAGATTCCGTTGCGATTCCAACGACGAGTGTGCACGTGAGGAGGAGGGATCATTCAAATGCAAATTGCGGAATTGTATAAATATTTAAACGATGTGTTTGTTCTGCGGCGGAGCTGCTTATTAGCTTTTAGCCGAAGATTGCAATAATTAATTGCCAAGACGTATCGTAAACACCAGCATGATCGATGCTAATGAACCTGCAACTAAACGAGCATTTAGAGACGCCCTAAGATAAGTTTAGTATTCAATTTTCACCTGGCCCACAACAATGAAACCATATCCAGTAAAATGGTAATCCGTTAAAGCAGCAGCAGATTGTCATCATTCGAAGCGTGACCCCTGGCTCAGTGGTCAGTGGCGTGACATGAAGGGGGGCGGAGACTTTAAACCGCTTTTCTCAAGACACCTTGGAAGATAGAAGCCCTGTAATTAGGGAGTTGCTGTAGGAAATAGAAAGAAAATCTTAAATGGTACATAAATAAGAAGGTAGCTATTTCTGAAGTATTACTAGGTAGAAAACCTATAGAGCTGACTTTGACTTGGTTCTGTTAGAGGAACCCCGTTTGAAGGCCCGCCTCTGGACCCTCCACCTTACTCATCTTGATCGCCTTTTGCCACCGCGCTTCCAAGTGCTTCCCAAGACACTTTTTGAGCAACGGCGGAAAATGTTGTAATTCTGCGCTCTTTACGCTTTGTTTCATTTTTAATTTATTCTATGTGTGTCTCCGCGAGTGCATTCACACACCCGAGCACCGAGCACCGAACACCGCAGAGATTCAGCCAGCCAAGCCAAAGGTCTCAAAAGTGTTCCCAAAACAAAAGACTCTGCTGACCAAGTGACCTTTTTTCCGACTCGTCTGACACTTTTGCAGAAATGGAACACACACCGCCAGACGCCAGAGTGTGTGCTGTTTGCATTCGAGAAATTAAAACGCGGCGTCTCCAGTGGAGGATGGAGGCGACTGAGGCCAGAGCCGGAGACAGAGCTGGGCGGTTATGTAACGGCCGAGTGGGCAACTAGGCGCAGAATGTATGTTTAGTGTGGCCCGTAAATACGCCAGAGATGAGATTGAAGAGCGTCTCGAATTATGGCAAATTACCTTACCCCGAAAGCAGAAGAAACACACACACACACAAAAGCGGCTTCGCGAAATTGAAAACCCCACCAAGGCCTCGGACCACCGATTGCACAATCTGGGCACAAATGGGGGCTCCTTTCCTTAAGTGCCTGCCTTTCCGTCCCCATTGGAGTGATCACAGTCCCGATTTACGACTAGTACTTTCCGCAGTTCCCGTAATTTGATCATCTCCGCGTCGTAAAGACAGCCGAATAAGGCGAAGCCAGGCCGCAGCCAATCTGGCCTTACAAGCTTCTAGTCGGAGACTTGTGTTAAAGGTGACCTTATAAGGCGCCATCTCAAAAGATGCACCGCAAATTGGTTTTAAATTGAACAGAAAACAATTAAATTAGCTGAGGAATTTGATGAAACTGTTTATGGGAAATGAACTAAATACATGAAACAAAAATATAATCACTATATCGTTCTTTATAAGGAAAGAGAACCTGATACTAACTGCAGGAAAAGAAGGCTTTTTATTTAATGAACTTTTAGCTAGTACCTATAATAAAAAACATCTTCAAATAACATTCAAAACATAAGTTTTTAATCTTTCAATTCCCTCTAATAGTACCCACTTTATTCATACAAATGTAATTTATTTTTTCTTGCAAATAATGCAAATGGTTCTGGCACTTGTGGTTTCTAGAGATTAATTATTGATGGCATTCGATTATCACCACTGGGCAGTAGAGACTTGCATAAGGTCTCTCTCTCTCTCTATCCCTTTGTCAAAGATTCACGATTGCATAGAGGGAGCTTGGAATGCTGGGAAAATATAATAATTTTTCACGGACCTAGCGGAAGCTTCTGCACATGTTCGCACGTACTCCCAGCAGATCCATCCAGTGGCAGATTTCGATAAGTCATTGGGCTATAATTTGCGAACTGGCAACGTGAAATTTTTTCTATATAATTAAACGCGGCATAAAGAAACATTCGCGAATTCAACGTCAACAACTAAAAATAAAGTTGACATTTCACACAGCGCAGCCCAGGTCGACTGTTGCAAGCACTCGTGTGGCAGCAGCGCCATGTGCCAAGTTATGACATCGCGTCAATTCATCACTTTTGGGCCCCGAGTCAGGGTAGCTTCCACAGCCTCCAAGCTTCCATAGCTTCCAGCTCCCAGCTCTTAGCTCCAGCTCACAGCCAAAGCCCAAGCTTAGCTGCATTCACACATGAGGGGCACGAGTACGTGGTGATATCGATCTAGCCGTCATTTGTTTGGTTAGTCTAATAGTTTGCAGCCTGGGAAAGCCCCAGTCAAGGCGGCCAATTACAGATTATGCTGCTGTTGGTCTTATCTCCATTGGGATTACAGCGGATCTCACAGAAGCGACTTCCTTTCACTCTGACAAAGAATAAAGATTTATGCACTTGATGTGGCTTTTAAGATAAAGCTTGCCTGCAGTTAAGGCCTCTCTACAGCTCTGTTCATGTAACTGAGATACAGCTCCATTGAAGATCAGCACAAATTCACCTTTTAATTTGAATAGTTTAAGTTTAAGCTGAAATTACTTTCCCTGCAGGCCCAGAATGCCATCCAGACGGCGGATCCCGCCTCGCACCTTATGCAAAAGACATCATTCTCCTGCGCCGGTCGTCCTGCCGGTTACTACGCGGACGTGGAGACTGGCTGCCAGGTGTACCACATGTGTGACGGCCTAGGACGACAGTTTAGCTACACGTGTCCCAATACAACGCTCTTCCAGCAGCGGATGCTCATCTGCGACCACTGGTACATGGTGAACTGTTCCAAGGCGGAGAGCAATTACGCGGCCAATCTCCTCATTGGTGGGTATTAACCTCTCGTCATGAAAGCCAGGATAATTACCAAAAAGCATTCCATAGGCCAGCGGGACAAGCCCTTTGTGAACGATGAAGAGAACAGCTTGCGCACTCCGAGACCCGATCTCCTGGATCGACCATATGCACCCGACTACTCTGGCGAGTCCTTCAGGAGCCAATACAAGGTGAGCCAGAAAAATAACAATATAACAAAAAAAGAAGCTATGTTTTTGTAGCCTTGGAGTTAGCTATTTGCTCATTAATTTTAAGTAGGAAAGCTTTAATGAGAGGTCGGAGTTCACTTCACTTCACTGGAAGGTTATTTCAAAGTTTCTCAGCTATTTCAACACTTCCTTTGCCCACAGCAACTGACGCCAAATCAGAACCAGATACGTGACGAATCCTTCAAGGGCGTGGGTTCCGGCAAACTGGATCCCCAGTTGTCGCAGACGCGCTGGCGCATCCCGCCACCCAGCCGAACCATCCTGCCACCGGCCTACGAGCCGCAAATCGAACTGGCTAGCAGCACGGCCAAGCCCAGGATAAGCACGACCACTCGAGCAACAACCTCCACCCGGGCCACCACTACTACTACTACTACGACGACAACCACCACCACTAGGAGACCTCCAGTGGTGGCCACCAGGCGCACGGAAGCCCTGCTCACGCGAAGACCCAGCTTCCAGGCGACGGATCACGATGCGGACGATCTGGGAACCAGCCACAGCACGCGTTACAACACCTCGGCAGACTTCAACTCGGCGGAGGCACCTTTCCGCAACACCAAGCTCACCAGCGCCAAGCTAAATAAGTTCGTCAAGCCGCCCTCGAAGATCTACGAGCCGCCCTTCGTGTACCCCATCTACAACCTAGAGGAGGCGCAGCCCAGTGGCGCCGTCTCCTCCTCGACGCTGCGTACCTCCACCGCGGCACCGTTCAGTGCGGTTCCCAGCCGAAAGGAGGGCAGCACAACAACAACACGACCTCTGAGTAGACCGACAACCTTGGCGGGCCAACCCTTCTCTTTTGCAACGCCACCCACGACGACGAGCACTGTGGCGATTCCGCCGCGCAGTGACAACCGGACACCGGCTCCGGCCCAGAGCTTCCGCCTGGCCACGCCCACCAGCACAGCGGCACCGGCAGTGCAGCCCGCAAAGCTGCCCTTCAACGACCTCCTGCCGCCCTTTGTGGACTTTGTGCCCCACGACATAGCCACCACACAGGGTCCGCCCATCTACTACGAGTGGAAGGTGCCCTCGAACGGCCTCGAGCCGCCGAAACTAGATCCGCCCATCGGTGTGGATGGACGCGAGTACCCCGAGACCACCGGCGACTACGGCAGCAAGTCCACCAAGGCAGAGATATTTAACACCCGACTCAACGACATTGCCATTCCCCAAAAGAAACCGCAGCAGATTCCTGTTCTCACCCAGCAGTCAAGCACCAGCCGCCGGCTGCCCATCTCGCGGTCCATCAAGGCGAAGGATGAGGAGCAGCAGACGGAGCAGGCGCAGCGCCGCTCAGATGTGGTGGCCAGCTCCACGGACATTGGTCATCTGCGCAAGCAGCTGCTCATCCCGGAGTACGCCTTCCCCCTGGAGACCATCGGCCGCACGGGCTACGGTCCGGGGGCTGGGGGAGCGGGACCAGGAGCCGGCTTTACGAGCTCCAACAGCGGGGACCTGTACAACTCGTTCCAGCTGAAGATCCCCGAGCAGCGGGCCAAGTGGTTCGGCGAGAACCCCAAGTGCCCGGAGTGCCATCCCTCGTTCGTCCAGCCGGGCAGCTGCGAGCCCTGCCTGCGCAGGTAGTCCCTGCCGTCGGTCCTCCGTCCTCTGTCCTCCGTCCCATCGCCCATTAGACGCATCCATTATCCGCATCCGCATCTGCTCCTAGCCCTAGTATTAGCCGCCGCTGAGAAGCCCCGGAGAGAAGCATCTTCCACGCATTTAAGTGTTAAAGTTATTGTATATTCCGCAGATTAATAATTAAAACTACGCAGGTATCCTTGTGAAATGTGAATTTACTTTGAGTGTGGGGAAAGATTAGAAATGAAATGAGAATGTTGAATGAAGAGAAATAACTCTCTGAAACAAACTTCTGAATTACTATAGTCATGTGCCAAAATCTGAAATGAAAATGATATTTCTATCTATATGATTTTAGATTTCATAATTCGGTTTTTTCAAAATTTGCTTAGAGGTATTTGGCATTCATCGCCGCTTGGCAGCAGAATGGGAGACGGCGGGAGCGATTCCAGACCCATGTTGGTTTCCACTAATGTTATGGTTCCGCCGATTCCAAAGCTTGGCGACACACACACATATTGGGTATGGCGCATGCTGATCAAGAACTACCTAAAGGCGGTGGGACTTTGGTCCAGAGATCGTCCCAAAGAGGTAAAGGGAACATATATCTATGCATGCTTATTTATCTTTCCCATTGGGAACCTTCAGTGCCCCCATAGTAAGTTTGTAATCCTGAGCACTCTGGAAATATGGGTTTTAAGAAAGGAATATGACGAATTCACGTGCGGGGCAATTTTTGAAGATCTGCATCATCGGTACAGCCAAACAAATCGACAATAGCGTAATAGTTACATTTGAGAGATATAACATCGTGGCACCAAATTGTTTAGTATTCAAATAAAATGTTTTCTTCCATTTTAAATAGCAAGTTTTAAATAAATAAATACTATTTATAACTTAAAAATAACTTAACTATGTGGTAGGTATGAAAACGACTTTTTTAAATTTAAATCAGCGTTCCGTTATTTGAAAAATACGGTCCCGCTACATTTTGAAATTAAGTGTGACCAGATGCCGTTTTCCAAGAAAGTGAACTGTAAACTGCTTGGTAAACTGCTTTGCGCGCTGGTTTGTACTGAGCACAGGCCCAATATTAATTATTTATTATGAAAATAGACTAAATAAATGATTAAAACTGCAAAAAACAAGTTAAGAAAATTAAAGAGTTGACTTTAAAATTGTATTAACAGCAAAATAAATTACTTTTAATATTATTATTAATTGTTATGTCCCCTAGATTTAGGGTTTTGACGTCCTACGGGGAATTTTAAGGGGAAACACTTTAAGGGGGAAAGTTTAGGGGCATTTTCAAAGCATGTTTTATTTAAATATTATGGAAAAATAAAGTA
>JAEIIH010008839.1:0-14514 GCA_018904745.1 Drosophila orosa
AGTAAAAATATAAAAACTTTAAAACTCTTAAAGTGTAATATAAGTATTTTGTTTGTAACTGCTTCTTTAAGTTTAAACCAGACCACATAAATCAGGTCTAAACTATTTTTTTTAAATATATTATGCTGCTTATTAATATAACATTTAGGTAAAAATGGTAAATTTAAGTAAAGTTCATGTTGTGAAGAATAAGTAAATAATATAACGTATTATTATTACAAATATGTATATATAAGGTTCCAATATGTTCTCTTTTTAATGATGCTCATTACCACTGTGCAAACCCAATCAGCAGTTGGGCCATATAAAACGATTGGAACCCAGCGCGACACTGCTGTTGCCATTGCCACTGTTGCTGCTGCTGCTGCTGCTCCTGCTGCTGCTATGTGTGCCAGGCAAAAGGCCAAACGCATGTGTGGCCAGGATCCCAGCTGCCTCCCCGTGCTCTGCTCTGCTTCGCTCCTATGTGCAGCACTACACAGCAGAGGAGCAGAGGAGCTCGGGACACAGGAGGCAGGACGCACGACACAGGACATGGTACATAGGGAGCGAGCGAGAAGGAGACTAAAAATCGAACAAAATGCTCGGGCGAGTGAATGAAACGAGCCTATGTATGCTGCCATTCTGGCAGTGCACATGAGGGCAAAAAGCAAGCCAGCGAGTGTGTGTTTGGACACGAACATGGCTGGGATATGGTACGGCGATGGCAGGAGATGGTGGGTCCGGATGGGGGCACTTGCCGTGCTGAGGGGTGGGCCTACGCATCGGTAGCTGGACTGGTGGCTACCTCAAACGCAACGAATGCGCATGGAATCGAACTCTAACGTTGATTGTATTATATTGGCAGAGTTCAGAGCGTCCAAAACCCAACCCAACACAACTGCCTGCACCAGCAGCAGTACCGAGCTTCAGCCTATGCCGCCCACCTGCCCCATAACTCTGGTTGTCCATCAGACATCAGTTCAGCGTGCACTTAAATGCCAGAGTGTGTGCCGCCGTGTGCCTGCCTGCTGCGTGTGTGTATCTGGATGATGTGCCCCCTTTATTCGGCTGCTGGCCTCCACAACAACACACAGATGCAGCAAATTGAATAAACTCTCAAATCAAATTTTTCTCCATTTTGCCGAGAGAAAGAACTTTGACTGACATGATGCAGGAACAGCAGCAGCAGCAGCAGCCGTAGAATCATCACAGTCGTATGTAGGCGGTGCCATCTGTGCGCTCTGTGTGTATCTTAGCCATTTAAAGGGTCAATGAAATGCAAAAGTCGGCAATGATTTGGGATCCCAGTCCAGTGCTCCGAGTGCTCTATTGTGTCATCTTTCATTTTCACTGCCTGATGGTTTTTAGTTTTTCCAAAATATTGCCCCTCATTCGATGCGGAAAACTGATAGATGATAGGGCAGTGAGCTTTATGGTCCTTGATATAGTTGAACAAATATATTTGTGGACTTGTCTGGTGGTTGCTTGACTTTTGATTTTACGAAGGATAATGTTTTTAAACAAATTTTAGAAAGAGAAAGGCAAAGTCGGGGACATAAATAGGAATTGATGGAGAGGAACTGCAAGCCTTCTTGGCTAAAAAAGGATAATCTTTTATTATTGAAGGATTGATCAGAGTTTATATTTAGCTCATAATTTGTATTTTCTTTGGAATTAGAATTAATTACCTTGCCTTTATACTTATTTAAAGTCTTAACTATAACTTTTTTTAGTCAGAACATGCTTTTCTCAATAAAAAATTCTCTTACAGGCTTAAGTATTAATTTCTTAATAAATTCCTTTACTTATCTAGCTTTAGGTTTGAGGTTCTCCACAAACCTTAGCTTTTTAGGTCTTTAAATAATCGATTTTGAGTCCAAGCCTCGGAAGTTTAAGGATCTTTTTTTTACATTTCAATGACTGCGCTTCCCCTGCACTCACCTGCACTTTCGGCACTGCGCACACCTTTAGTCAATGAACCTGAAACGGAAATTTGTTGTTAAAGCTGGGGGGCAGGATGCCAGTCTCTATGCAAACACAAAGGCAAGTCCTTGCAGACTCACACACAAGCATACAAAGAAATAAAGCACACATTTGCAGCTGTTTTTGGGGAAAGCCGCAAAGTAAAGACAAAAAGTAAACAAAACACTTTTACCTTCATTAAAATTAGGTTTAAATATTACTCCTTTTTCCCTCGGCACTCGAATGTGTTGCTGTTGTCTCTGACGACTGACGACGCCTTTGGTGCGTTCGAGTTTGTTCAACTTGTGTTTGGAGGTCAAATTACGAGAGCAAGCCACAGCATTTTAGCAACTTTGCAACGGGCCACCCCGTCCTCTGCCTCATTCCTGGCCACATTTAAAGCCGAAAAATGTTATATATGCATGAAATGGAGTAAAAGTTGTAACAACATTTGCGCTAGTCTATGGAAAGGGATTGTTTTTTTTTTTTGTTTCCTTTGTTGAGGGTTGAGGGATATGGGGGCTCAGTCTCACAGTTTGTGGATATTGTTTGGATTTTGTTGGGTGTGTGTGTGCTCGTTTGAAGGTCAAACAATTTCACTTTTTTTTTTTTTTTTTGCAACAAAATTGTTTTTATACTCAACATTCGAGGAAACTTTTCAGTTGCCTACTTTCGGGCAACTTGACCCAGTCATCCAGAGTTGTTTGCTGCCAAAAAGTTGGGCTTTTTCATTGTCAGTGAAGAGGGGCATGCCCCAGAGATAGTTTCGTCTGTTCAGGGCTAGACAAGAGATTGCAAATTAAATGTTATTTGCAAAATGTGCACTTAAAGAGAGATTATTTGGAGTTACTTTTGGTAATTTTTAAAAATTTCTGTGACTTGGGGAAATGTGTTAAATTTAGAACATGAATTCATTGTTAACAAAAAGCTTGCAGATTAATTTTGTAAATTAAACTTAATATAAGAAAACTGCCAGAAATGAATTTCTAAAAATGTTTAGGTCATACTTCGTGGGACTTAAATTTTGGCCTTTAATAATATTTTTCGGGGAACAGAATTTTATTTTGTGAACCTCCTTATCTGTATTTTATATTTTTAACCTAATCCTGGTTAGAATGTTGCCTTGTGGCCAGGCTATCTTCATTTTCTTTATTACTTTATTATTATTTCTTATCCACTCTATTAATTTACATTTTACCCTTTTTATACTAAATCATCTGTCATTTTATTTGCAATGTAAATGACCTTGTACAGTACGAAGATAACGAGGATTCATGGCAATCCTCATCCTCAATCCTAAGCCCCAACTTGGCCAGGCAACAAGTTCTCCCACACAAACACTCACCCTGGCAATGATTTCCGGCTTGCACATTTTATGCAAGTTATATAAAATGCCAAACTAAACTGTGTGTGCCACCATCCAGGACTTGACACACACCCACAAGCGGCGAGGAGAAGGCAGACGAGGACACACACAGGACGAAGAGTAGGATGGTCGAGCGTTGGCTTTTTATATTTTTCTCCTTCTCGTCGTTGTCGTCATCGTAGTCGTCGTCGTCGTCGTCGTCGTTTTCGTATTTGGCAAAGATAAAGTTTTGTAATAAAAATGTCTGCTGGCAGACACTGGGACGAGGAGGGGTGTGTCCGGGGGTCAGGGTTCAGAGGAGGAAGCCATCCAGCCGAGCAGACTTTCTGTCTAGCACTTTCGAGCCCGAAGTGTGTCAGCAACTTTGCCACGTCCTCGACATGGTCGTCGTCGTCGTGAACGTGTCCTTGTCCTTGGCCCACACACCAGCATAGACGATTTTATATATACAAATAGATATATATATATATCTATATAAATATTAAGGGGGGAATGGGTAACGAACTTTCGCTTTAGTTTGCGCTGCTTTGAATTTACCATGAAGACAAATACTGAGAAACTTGTAGACAGTCTGCACTTTTCTTTTAGCAAAAAATAGCTAGAATTTAATCAAAGATTAAAGATAATAGGACACTTGTTTTAAACACATTTTATTTAAATTGGTATTTTTGGTTGATTTAAAATTTCGCTCTAAGAATTCTTCATTTTAGTACACAAGACTTGTTCCAAGTTTTACCATTTCTCTCCCACGTGTTATCCTTAGCATAGAATGTGGGTATAAATGTTGAACTTGTACTAAGTTTAGTATGTTTCACAATCGATTTTTAAATACGAAATTTGTTGGTTTTTCAATGAGTACGATATGTATGCTGCTGTGCTGTGTATTATAAATATTTTTTTGTGAGACACCCTTAAGACCTTATGCTGCGTCCAAGAACGCTTTACGATTCGTTGGTATGAATGTGATTTCCCTTTTTGTGTGATGAGAGTCTACAACATGCGAGTGATATGCTTCCGATAATTATTAAATTACAACGATATGCACGTAAAATCGCCTATTTAAAATGCTAATACGCTACAACTAGGATGTGTGTGTGTGTGTGTGTGTGAAGGGCCCCCGAAAATTAAAGAATATCCCAAGAACCCCACTCTACGCCTTGCGCCTGATGCCAATCAGGCAGAGCACAAAGAAGATGATCGTCCAGCCGGTCATGACCAGGAAGCCATTGTATACCTTGGCATTGGTGATGCCCCAGCCCTTCTCGATCACATTTCGAGCCGATATGGAGGGTATGGTGAAGGGCAGCACCATGACCAGGTCCTGCAGGAACTGCGGCATGCTCTCCAGGGGCCAAAGAAGTCCTAGAATGATTGAACAAATTAATTGATATTTTTTATATATATTTTATTAAAAAACCAACTTACCACAGAGAATAATCATGGGATAGAAGGCACCAGTGGCCACAAAGTTGGCCTCCGTATGCGATTTACAAAAGACGGATATGAAGAGACCTGTAGGGAAAGTTGAGATTGTAGTTTCAAACATCTCAAAGTATTAAAAATTATATTACCAAACAGCATGCCACAGAAGGCAGTCAAAGTAAGCAATCCAATAAGCGTTAAGGTATCCCCATTGTTGTAGGTATCAAAGACCAGGCCAATGTACATGATCACCTCAAAGGACTGCAGGGCCATGATTATCAACTGAGTGAGAAGATGGGCCCAGAGCATTTCCGTGGCCGAAACACCGGCCAGCAGAGTTCTATCCCAAATGCCATCCATACGCTCCGAAATGAACACAGCAGCCGTCATCAAGGTGGCCAGGAAGAAGACCATGCTACAAGACAATCAAATGGGGTTAATTTGGTTTCAAATTCGAACTAAGAGCTTCGAAATGAAAGGCAGATTTAAAAGTATTTTCTGAAATGATGAACATGGTGTTGCGACCTTTTCCCGAATCGAAGAAGAAGGAGAACCAAAAAATGTATAGCGGTGAATTTGAAAACATCAGCTCATAAAATGAAAAACATGTATAAAATGTAAGCAGAAGATTACGCGGATACTGTACTCACGTCATTACCACACCGGGGGCACAATACTGCTGGAACTCAATGTCCGTGCTGCCAAATATGGGCTCCTGGAACTGCACAGGCAGATCCACAATGGCTGAGGATACATTACAGTCCCGGACAACGCTGCGCATGAAGGTGGTGAACTTGTCGCGCAGCTTGCGCTGCATAAAGTATGCCACCTGTTGATCTGCGGAAATACTCGATAGATTTCAAAAGACTTTGCCCCCAGGCCCCCAGGCTCTTACCTGTCATGTCGATGTGGATGCTCAGCTCGGCATAGTCCACCGCCCCATCGCTGGCATGAATGCCATCCTCCAGCACTGATGACAACGAATCACTAAAGTTCTGGGCAAAGTGCAGATACCCCACAGTCATGGCTTTCTTGGCATCGCTTAGGGCATCCGCCTCACTGGAATAGTACTTTCGCGTGGCCACATCATCGCCCAGTTCCCGGATGTATCGGCAGGACAGCTTGTGGAACTGACAGGCCTCGGTGTCCTCGTCATGGTAAACTGTGATCAGACTGTCGTTGAAGCACTCGCCGTAGCTCTCCACCTCGCCGGAGTACACGCCGATCTCTAGATTCGTAGGCGTCTTGCCAATGGCAAGATAAAAGCAAGTCAATTGGATGATGGGAAACAGTAGCATGAAGATAATGCCCCTGAAAAAGAGAGAACAATAATTAACAGAGTTCCGACTTATATTTCTAATTAAGCTGAAGGAAGCCACTGTATCAATCTTCTAAAATAACTAGTTCAACTTACGAGGGCTGCCTAAATAATTGCACAAAGTTCTTGGTCATCAGGGCCTTGACCCTGCCCTTGGTGGTGAAGAACACCTTCTTGCGATTCTCGTTTGGTGGCTCCTCGAATGGTATGGGTGGCTTTTCGGGCGTTGTCAACTCATGAGTGTCTATGACCTCTGGCGGTAGGACAGCCGTGGGCAAGGCCTGATTCTTATTATGATCCATGATCTGGGCCAGCTCATCCTCATTGCCCTGCCGTTGACTCAGTATAAGGAAGGCATCCTCAATGGACTGAGTGCCAAACTTGATCATAATGTTGGTGGGTGTATCCTCCGCCAAGAGAACGCCATTGCGCATGAGGCCAATCTGTCAATAGGAAAGGAGATTAAAAATCAAATCTAGATACCTAAAGTCACCATTAAACTTACGCAATTGGCCTGCTTGGCCTCTTCTATATAATGGGTGGTAATGATCACAGCCAATTTGCTATTTCTGGTAGTCTCCACGAGAAAATCCCAGATTCTGATAAGACATGAAATAAATCAAATAAATTCTGCGGTTTAGATTCGATTTTCCATCACTTACTTCTCACGCAGCATGGGGTCCAGTCCCACCGTTGGCTCGTCCAGAATGAGGAGCTCGGGATCGTGGATCATGGCGCAGGCAAAGGACAGCCGACGCTGCTGGCCACCGCTACACTGCTTGATCATCTGTGTGGCCGGCGGCAGCTGGAGCAGCTCCTTGAGCAGCTTGAACTTCTCCCGGATGCGATCATCATCCAGGCCATAAATGCGGCCAAAATAAAAGATGGTCTCCTTGACGGTCATCTCCTCTACGAGGGCGATCTCCTGGGGCATGAAGCCCACCCGTGAACCGGGTACACCACTGCCAGGCTCTCCGGGCTTTACGCCCAGCACAGAGACTTCGCCACCATTGAGACACCTTTGGCCAACGATGCAGGAGAGCAAAGTGGTCTTGCCACAGCCAGAGGCGCCCAGCAGGCCGTAACTGGGGAATACAGAAATGAGAGAAGAAAGTTGTAGAGCCTCTAGAGAACTCTCATTTCGAATGCCACTCACATGGAGCCACGCATCACGTTCATATTCAGCTGGTTGAGCACAATCTTGGGATTCGATTTGGAGCCATAGTACTTATAGCCATTCCTCACTTCAACGGCCGCCATCTTGAGTTGTGAGCTGGAGGTATAAATTATAGAAACGTTCTTGCATAAATTAAATGCCAGCAAGGGTTTGACACAAGTACATATATAATAGTCATTAAAGTGACTTACTGGAATAAGCCACAGTAAGACAGGTTCAAAGAGACAACCATTAAATTCTCAAAAGCCACAAATGCAAATTCCCTTTAATATCACCCAGCACAAAGTAGATAAACTCGTTTGATAATTAACGTTCAATTGAATACAATGTGTCCGTCCCCCCTTTTTTATTTTTCTATTTATCTGCCTACGCTACTAAGATTATCAAAAATGATTTGCGTCAACAAACCGCATTTTCTCGATTTGGTTTTATGTATTTTATTGATTCGCCTGCCTTTATGACATGCACGTGCCGAGGCGCTCAAAGCACTTGTCCGGTCCATAATTTATTTCGGGTTTGCTATGTGTATTCTAAGTACTTGCTAATTAGCCAACTTGGCGCTTCACTGAAGATGAAACAAAATCTGTGAATTCTATGTGCCAACTAAGCCAAGAATTGTGGTTCAATGGCCTCCTCAAATGGAACGTGTGATATAATGTATCATAAATCATAGTTGGATTATCAATTGATTATTACTCAACTGGAATAATAAGAAATTATTAATTTTAAAATTCTGAAAGGAATATATGAGTCACAAAACAAAGAATACAATTGTAAATTACTTGAAAAATTTATCACTACCTTTTAACTGCAGTCGCATTGACAGGCACTTGATGAACCTGTCTGACTTGACAGATATTGCATTACAAAAATTGTGTAAATAAGGGAAACAGTCTCGCACTTTAGCTAATCTGGGCAAGTCACAAGGCGCCGAGAGATCGGCGAGACACACGGATCAGAACCCCCTCAGGTGAAGAGTCACAGAAACGTCTTGAATAACAATCGTATACTATGCATACACCTGCGGATCAGCGTCAGTACAAATGCATTCAGAATAAGCAAATGCTCTGCAAACTTGAATATAAAGCACAAAAGTAAATATGAAATAAGAAAGGGGGTATCTTTCAGATACTCCTCGGTGACGCGGGGAAAAACAAAGCAAATCGTGAGAAGAATGGCAAATGTTCACGGGTATCACTAGAAACTTAAATGTATAAATTTAACAAACTAATGTTACCCATTGTGTGACCTCTTTAAATTTGGAAATTCCAGCAATTATCCACAAATTTACATTCTACAATCCCATGAAAGGGGGAGGGGCAGCAGCACTCAGTAATAATAATTTAAATGAGTTCTGCCAAGTATAAATGCATTGTTTTGCAAGGTATGTTATTAGGAAATGGTAATTATATTTTATTACCGGTTTTCTTCTTTCCCAAGCGACTAGAAATTCCTTTCGCAAATATTTGTACCTATAGCAGCGTGTGTGGAGCTGTGACCTCGCTAATCAGACTTTGACCCACTTAGAGTGCCAACTCATGCTTTAGTCTAGAGCCAAAAATAAACTAGTTACTTCATTGCAATCGCATCTATTTATCTCTCTCGTTTATGTATCTATCTTGGCATATATCATATATACATAATCCAATGCGCCGGCGAAACAACAATAAAGTAAAAAGTAGAAAAAAAAACGCAAACAAAAAGCGCCCATAAAGCGTTCGAAAGTAAAGCCCAAAAAGAAAAAAAAATAAATAAAAATAAACGCTTACCCAAAAATTAAATTGAGTAAGGTTAGTAACACACAGTCGTGGTCATAACTTGATGCCTTGTTTTTTGAGGTTGTTGCTGTGTTTTTTCATTGTTTGCTTAACATTGCAGCAGATGACGCAAAGGACAACAATTTCATGTTATTTTTTCGGCATTTTTTTTACACTTTTTCAGGGCGAGTCGAACGACAGGCGTAAACAAGTGTGGCACAGGTTGTGTATAATTAAAGACCTTTGACCCACAGTAAGACCTCGTTTGCTTTGGCAATTTTTAAAACATAAATATTAAGAGAGAGCAATTATTTGGAATGTTTATAAGATAAATCACTGCTTAATTTATATTATAGCCCTTTTAATATATTTTTATTATATAAAAACATATTTTAAAATCAAGTGAGAAAGGTGTATCTGAGTTCCAAAAACATACGTTGTTTTTCCATTGCTTTATCAAAATTCATCAAAAATCACAATAATTCCCAAGTCTGAATTCTGCGAGAGAAGTTGAACTCCGATTGGTAGCAAAGGTTACTGAAGAGTTGGAAGCGAAACGCATCTGCTGCTCTTGTCTTTATAGTCTAGTCTAAATTTATGTATATTAAAAATTGTAATTACAAATATTAGTTATAAAATCTCTCATAGATTTTTTTAATATTAAAAAAAAAAAACTTAACATTTACTTTGCGATTAGCATGAAAAATTCCCCTTGCAAATATCGGACCATATCTTAGTCGATTCCCTCGGCCAACACCTGCCATAAAAGATATGAGAAAAACCCAAAATGATTAACAAAACACAAAAAGAAAAAAAGAAAAAAATAATAAACCGAGAAGCGGCGAAACAACAAGCATCAAGGTTGCCAACTGGTTAACGGAGAGCCGCTGCTGACGTTGTAACTCAATTGCGAGCTGTTCCAAAAATCAGTGGCTTAATGGTTTATCGATGTCTTGTTGGCGTCGCCACACTGCCCTCATGTATGCAGTCGCAGTTTATTTGCCAATGTTTTGCAATGTTTGCAATTGAGCCTCAGCGGCGGTGACGCTGACCATGAGCCGCTTAGAAAAGAGCGACAGACACAGACCCCCAAATTGCTTTCTCAGCGCCAAGAACAGCGAGCCAGCGGCGAGCATGGCCAATGGGGTAAATTATTATTACCATCAACGAGCCCGCCCCTTCGGCCTCTTGGGTGCCAAATGGCCAACGAGTTTTGTCGTCGCCTTGATGCAGTTTAACGGCTTATTTAAGAGGCTAACAAACTAGGCAGCACCGAGAGACCCAATCCGATCGCTCATCGCGCCGTTAGTGGGTATTTAGATCGTGCAACATGTTGCATCTACAAGAGCAGCAGCAGCAACGAGAGAGTTGGCGAGTTGTGGTAGCTGGTAGTCGCCAACTGCTTCCTTCTCATTTGCCGCCGACTCTTATTCGGTTTTCTTCTTTCTCCTTCATCGTTTTTGTGGCATGGCCACTTCTTATATAATGCCACAACAATCATTTCGGTCAAACTGCAACGGCAACGGCTAAGGCAACGGCAGCAGCAGCATATATCCACAACAGCTGTCTGCCTCAGTTTGTGTAGACTGTGTTTACATCATTCACTCTTGGACAGAGTCGGCAGTTAACAATTTGGTTAAGATTTAATATCAGTTTGGGGAAGTTATAGGTTCTCTATTTTGTAGAGTTTATTTCGATTGAGATATTAGTGAGGGGGAAGATATAATTTCTCTACTTTGTAGAGTTTATTTCGATTGAGAAATCCATTTTCGAAAGTTACAAGTTCTCCATTTTCTAGCGTTTAATTGAATTAATATTCAGTGAATTAAAAGCAAATATCTCTAATTAAAATCTCCTGAATTTTCTCTCAATTGCAAAGCTAATCACAATTTTAGACTTGCAAGTTGGTATTTGATATCCTTACGACACTTGATGAATGATTAAGCATAACTCATCTCGTCTATGTCGTTTTATGTTTTTTGTTTTTACTCATTTTCGTTAGCTCATTGCACGCGCTTGATTATAATTTTTGTACTTTTCATTATACATATGCCTTGTCCTAGTCGTTGTGTTTATAGACAGTTAAGCGGGCTTTGCTTTTACCAGTATCTCTCTCTCTCACCCATTGCAGTTTTGTGTGTCACACATCACTTTTTTGTAACCATTTTGTCCCCTTTATTTCTGCCGTCATTGGATAATATTAGCCGTTTTGTGGGATATTATTGTGCCAATGTTAGGAGTGTGAAAAATACGTGAGTTATGTAAAGCGAGGCAGCAGAGGAAATAAATGTTAGATGCAGCTTCAAGTCCCCACCAATGCACCTGGCTAAATCAATTTGATTTCGCTTTCCCAACTCCCACTAGCAGATACCGAAAATAAGCAGAAATCATTGAGAGACAGACAAGACAGAAAGAGATAAAATGGAGGGAAACTGTTGCAATATTTTGCATTGCTTAACCTCAGTTCGACTGAGACGGGGGGCTCTGTTCGCGTCTTGTTCAGGTATATGCTTTTTACACACATAATTTTTTCTTTCGTTTGTCAGTTTTCAGGGAGGGGGAGAAAAGCTAACAAAACATGAAAATATAAAAATAATGTTGGCTGCCGGTTAGGATAAGTTTGTATTTATTTTATTAGTCACACTTTTCATTTATTTATTGTTTCCTTCGACTTGAATCGAAGCTAAGTAGCTTCTTGTGTTTACATTGATTTTCTTGAATTTTTCTTTAAAAAACACACAACCCGAAATTCACGCACACATTACCGCATAATACACATGTGGTCATGCTTGGCGGCAGTCCGCTCAAGTTTGTGTCTTAAGTCTTTCGTTTTCCTTTTTCTTCTCGTTTTAATTGTGTGTGTATTTTCCCCCAATGGAATGGGTAAAATGAAAACCGATTTAATTTTTGTTTAATAGTTTACAAGAAATGCGGAAACTGTTATATATATATGTAAAAACGTTCTCACAAGCACTTTTCAACTCAAACTTGGATATTATCCATATTATTTAAACTCCTTAACCGTACCGTATTTAGCGAATGATTTTCCTCGATTTTTCCGTTGCTGCAACTCTCTTCTAGCTTATCGTGTTGCGCACGCGCGCTTTCGGTGTTGCAATTTTTGTTGTGACCTGCTGCTGTTTCGTTTTTCTTTGCTTTTCGCCGATTTTGAAGAGTGGCTTTTTCCGTTTTTCTTTTCGGCGGTCTCTCGCGCTCGGCTGTATCACTCCGCTGGCCCCAAGTGTCGCTTGCGAGCTCCGTTTGTCGACTGAGCCCAGCAAGTGCCAGATCGCGTACTCGCAAGCTCAACCCAATCCCAAGCCCAGCCCAGCTCGGCTCAGCTCAGCTCGTTCAGCTCTCAGCTTTTGGCGGCGGCAGCGGCAGCGACGCTTTTGAAGCGGTACAGAAATGTATATTAAAAAAAAAGTTTAAATGTATGCGAATTTTTTTTGCCGCTTCCTTGGCAAATAAGTGTATGGAAAAATGAAGATAGATTGCTTGAAATAAAATTATTAATGCAGCCCAACACAGCGCTTTTTTCTATTTATACGTTTTTTGTGTCTGCTGGCTTTTTTCTACCTGTCTGCCGGCTTTTTTAAATATGTAGATATATTAAGGAATTTATTTTTATATATTAAGAGACAGACTTTGTTTATAATGGAAATTATGTAACTTGAAAATATTTATTCTACATAGCCATGGATTTAAGATAAAGTTATCTCTTGGGTTCAAAAAGGTGGCCTGGGAAATTATCTTTATGGAAATTCCTATATTTATCATTCATGACTTTCGTTTTCCTACAATAAGCCAAAGGTTCAAATCTAGCACTGGATTTATTTAATTATTCAAGAGTGTTGTAGTATATTACTACAATCTGATCAACTATCAATTGACTCTTGACAAACCTAATTATTCTTCCTATTTATTTGCAGGTATGTAATCATTGCTTAGAAACCAGACTCCTATAACAATTATTATTCTGCGGTGAGTTCAATTTTAAATATGTCAGTTAATTGCGCATTAAAATTGGTATATTTGGTTTAATTGATCGAGCGTTCCTTGTATATTCTCAATTCTTGATCATTTCTGTTTCAGTATTCTATAAATTTTGTATAAATATAGCGAAAATCTATGAATTTAAATGTCAGTTAAGATATTTGCAGTCCATTTCCTAGTTCCATGTATAAGTACTGTGTTTTTATATTATCATTGCATGTAGTCTTATCAAGATTTTTGTTCAACTTCAAATAGTTGTATATTCTCTGACATTATCGTGTTAATTGAAGTAGGAATATATATATATATATATTCCTCACGAAGATTCATTAAACTAAATTATAATGTTTATTTCGTATCCACGCCAACCTTTGGACAATGTGAACATAAAAGTCCAATAAACTCTGTTCTAACGAAATTGATAACTGGAGAGTTTCATAAGAGACACAAGCCAAGTTTGAAGTTAATTATATTAGCTTAATGTAAAAGTACTTTTAAGTTGTCTCGCAACAATAGTAACGACAGAACATAAAAGCTAAATGGCTTCGAAACACAAGCAGAAATAACAAAGTTCAGAATATAATTTACTTTGAAAGCAATTCAAAGCGTCAAGCAAAGGTTAATATATTATATAGAAGTAGACAGCAAGCCTATTAGAAAATGTTGTATCTCATTTTATTATATGCCAAAAAACATGTGTAAATCATTACAGACTTTAAGTATGGTTTCTTACCATATTACATCCGTCATATTTTTATGCTACCTATTTATTAATCGTTTATTCAATTTTATGGTATACCTGCTGCTTATCGAAATGTAACACTCAATTTGGCCAATTCGCAATCAATTTCCTCACTTTTCGATTCAATCTACATACAATTAACCCATTTGCTAACCATTTAACCCCAATTTATCACAGTTTGGCTTTTCGAGATGCTGGTTTTCGCTCTCTTGCACAAGTTCGCAAAAAGACAAGAAATAGTAACAAGTATATAGGAGTATAAATTGGTTCGAAGCACTGGGCTTTGTCCATTGTCTTACTCAAGCATAAACTTTATGGCACTCAAAACTGGCTTGTTTGCTCACATTTCGTATATTTTTTTCTTCGTTTGAAACATTCGTTTCCATGCAAAACAAAAGAGAGCAAATCGAAGTTCAAGTCTCCTCCTCATCCCGAGACTCATCTCTTATCTGGCCCATGCTCCGTCCTCTAGTCCCAGCCATTGGCTTTTAACATATTTTTTTTTTTGTGTTCAAGGCCATGCGCTGGCGCTTTCTTTTACAATAGGCGACCTTGAAGCTGCGGCTTCGACTTTGGCTGCGGCGGCGGCGACTGCGCAAGCGCGCTTGGCACTCGCTCTTTGCCTGGAGGGACTACACTTGGAAAAACAAAGCCCTTAGGTTCATTTTTTTTAAATTCTTTTAATATAATATATTTTTAATAAAATATCTTTAATGTAGAATCTACATTGTAGACGAAGTGCTTTTAAAAATTGTGTGAATTAAGGACACAAAAAAACACAACTATGGCAAA
>JAEIIH010008860.1:0-18133 GCA_018904745.1 Drosophila orosa
TTTCAAACATCGATGTTGAAAACATCGATGTACTCACCATCGATGTTTTTGCATCACTACAACAAACCAAAATTCTACGTCGATTGTTGATGCCAGCGTCGATACGAACCGATATATCGATAGACAGTCGATTCTACGCAGAAAATACATACACAGCTGTACATTAAATCCAAGCCGCTGGCAAACACTACATGTCATAAAATGCCACGAAAAAAATCCGAAGACTTTTACAGGTAAAAAGTAATTAAATATTAAGTGAATGCCCCTATCACTGCATTTATTACAGGAAACACGGTTTCACGGCCAACTGCGAGCGAGGGAAGTACACGGCAACCTGCAACTTCTGCGACAGGGTGCTCCAGAACACCGCGCTGACCCGCCTAGCGCTGCATAGGTAACATCCTTGGTTCACCGATTGTAAACATTATTATACATCACACCCACCAATGTGCATATTTATGTACATATGTATATTGCAGGCAAATTTGTAAAGAATCGCGCAATGAGGACCTGGTGAGGTATATTGACAACCGGCACCAGTTCAAGGTAAATATCATGGTGTGGGGACCGAAGGGGTGTGCGGACCAAACACCGCCCTTTGTTTAGTTTATTTCCACCCATGGATCAAGTTTTAGCTCGATCTGGACATTACTTCGACTAAAAAAGTGTTTATAGTTTCCACATATGGACATACATATGTACATATGTATACAGAAACATATGTAGGTTTTTACATACATATATAAACTATAACCCAAAGAAGTGTCATCTGGCGCTCAAAAATATCCTAATCGTAACATCATAACTAAAATCCATATTAAATATCAACTGTTTCTTTTAGACTAAAAGTAAAGTCCTTATAAGAAGTAACTAAAGTCTTGAATCACAGCTGAGTCCTTGAGAAGGTTTAAAAGTTTCCCAAATATAAGTTTATAACTTTCCCAGATCCAGAAAATGTCGGGTGATGATGAAGACGGAATGGTCAGTGACAGCGAAGGAAAAGAGATTATAGTTAAGGTAAATAGCAATAAACTCAGAACCCCCGAAAAAGAATACATCTATAACTTTTGTCTCCTCAGATACAACATTTTCTGGATACAGCCGATGATGAGAAACCTAACAAAGCCCGAAAATCGACCCTGATTAAAAAAGAAACTCGTGAAAGTTCTGACCCGGACCAAGAGGCAGAACAGCATATGGAATTCGAGATCACCGGCGCTGATTTCATAGACGACACCAAAGAAGTAAGATATCTGTATTTATATTATCTTGAGTCGATTGCTTATGAAGCAGGAGTACATATTGCAGGACCAGCTGGAGGACTCGAACACCGGTTCGACAATGTTCTTGGAACCCAGGCCCAGGAACAACCTGGCTACCCTTAGGGCGGAGAAGATGAGAGCGGAGATCAGGCATTACCAGAGTAAGACCAAGTTTCTCAAGACGGAGACGGACAACCTGAAGCTCGAGCGTACCCTGGCTTTGTTGAAGATTCAAAAGCTGAGACTGGAAATCGACAGCCTACGCGGCTAAGTTACACAGAACGTATATAGAGTTTAGTAAAAGTGATTTGATATTAAGACGTAGATACCACTCTGTAGTATCTATACAAGTAGTATTTAAAAAAAAGTAATTTTACTATGCATGAATTTTAAATGTCTTCAAAATATACATACAGTGTTTTGTACATCGCAATCAAAATATTTGTCTAGTTTTAGTTTCTGGTTATTTAACTATGCGGTTTGGTAAGTTCTTTTTTTTTTAAGATCAGTTTTAACAAAATATTATAACGATCAGGTTAAATTGTCGTAACCATCCAAAAGATGGAGTTTTTGGTCGCAACTGGGAGTATATACATATATCCCTATTAGGAATTATGTATAGTAATCCCTATTAGGAATTATATATAGTAATCACTATTAGGTATAATATATAGTAATCCCTATCAGGGATAATTATCGAGGGGCGCACAATATCGAAAATATAGAAAACTATAATAGATCAATATTAAACAATATTTGCGACAAATATTACATTTTATTGTTTTTTCTTTACCAATTTCAACGGTTATAAAATATAATGCAACTTTAAACCTCTTACGGAATCAATATATGTACATGAATATGCTTACTTTGGTAAATTGATTTCCACATTTCCCTTAGATATGTAGCTACTATAATACAAAGATACTAAGACTTAGAGCTCAGCCTAGGCACGTAGTGCGTCGATTTCCAATCTCAGCTTCTGAATCCTCAGCAAGGTCAGGGTACGCTCGACCTTCAGGTTTTCAGTTTCCGTCCTGAGGAACTGGGTCTTGCTTTGGTATTGCTTGATCTCCGCACGCATCTTCTCTGTTCTGAGGGCAAGCAGGTTGTTTTTCGGCCTGGGTTCTATGGACTTTGTCGTACCGTTGGTCGAGTCCTCCAGCTGTTGCTGCAATATGAACTTCTACTCCATAAGCAATATATTAAAAATGCGAGAAATGTAAAACTCTTACCTCTTTGCTGTCGTCTACGAGATCAGCGCTGGAAATCTCAAATTCCATATACTGCTCCGGCTCTTGGTCCGGGTTTGCACTCTTACGAGTTTCCGATTTTACTAGGACAGGTGTTCGGGTTTTGTCAGCATTCCCATCGTCAAGAATTTGTCGTATCTGATAAGGAGAAGAAAGTTATATCCAATTTGAAACGGATCTGAGTTCCTAGCAACCTACCTTGACTATAATCTCCTTTCCTTCGGTGTCGCAGCCATCATCATCTTCGCCGGAAATTTCCTGGATCTACGAAAACATGGACATTTAGGCAAGTTAAAAACCTTTTCAAGGACTAATGGTGTAATTGTAGTTCCTAAGTACTTTTTACATAGGTACTTCTTAGTAAAAAGTTTTTACATCGACTTAAAAATTTTATATAAAAGAGTATAATTGTTAAATCGATGAAATTGAGCAAAACAAACCGTTGGTGCTCTTTTATAGGGCTTCCCGAGACCTCAATTTTTACCTGGATATGGTGGCGGCTCTCTAAATTCTTTTCCATTTGCATAGTGTAAAAAGGTACGGCTGCAGGACCTTGACTCTTCTGTTGATCACAAATTTGCCTACAATTTATACATTAATTAGAGTTATGTATGTATGTATGTATTTTATGTGTTTACATTGTGCGGAACCATGGATGTTACCTGTGCAGCGCTAGGCGGGTGAGCGCGGTGTTCTGGAGCACCCTGTCGCAGAAGTTGCAGGTCGCCGTGTACTTTCCCCGGTCGAAGCCGGCCGTGAAGCCGTGTAATCTGTATGGAATCCTGTAAAGGACACGTTCCCTTTATATTTAAATACTTTTTACCTGTAAAAGTCTTCCGATCTCTTTCGTGGCATTTTATGACATGTATGTATGCCAACGACTTGAATGTACCAGCTGTTTATGTATTATTTGTGTAGAACGTGCGTCTATCGATATATATCTGGCAGCATAAATTATCGGTGTAAAATGCTTGTTGATTTTGAAATCAGTAAAATATTCAAATTTAAAATTGTTTAAATCGTAATACTAAAACCAAATACTAGTCAAGCTATTTAAAATACTAGACCGATGAATATATTCGATAGGCTTAATCGATATTTTGGCAGCTGTGGCCGAAATCAGCTTGTTTTGTTTACAATCCACTTGCATTTGTTTTCGTGCGACATTATTGGACTTTAATCACCGAAAAATGGTAGATTTCAAGCACGTCTACCGCCAGTACGAGCTGATAACATGCATTAACATGCTGGAGCCCTGGGAACGGAAGCTGATCAGTGAGTAATTGCACCCAAAATGCCCTGAGACGGCACTAATCTCAGATTATTGACTCTCCCCCAGATGGATTCTTCCTGATCATGATGGCCCTGGTGATATTCTCCAGCTTTATGTACCTGCCGAACTATCTGGAGACCCTGGTGCATTTTGTGACGCCGCCCCAGTGGCACAGCTCCTCGGAGAATGTGGCCTATGTTGCCCAGAAGATGGTCCGAAGCTGAGCTTCCGTAGAAGGGAAAGACAACTATGATTTAAAGTTAGCAATATTTTAATGTGATTTACTTCGACTGGTCCAAGATCTGTAAATATTTAACCGTGCCAACAAAGATTCGCTTGACCCAATTCACGATGGTTTTTCTAAAACGGATGCACAGGACAATGGACTCTACAATCCGCAGGGCGGATGTGTTAAAAAACAGACCCACCAGACCGCCCAGGGAAACTGCAAAGTAAGAGGTTAGTCTGTTTGGAAGCTTCTTAAATATCTTGTAGCTCACTCAGAAAATCCAGGATGGTCTTGGTCACCCGGCGAACGTAGCGCTGCGTGGGCAACTCTACCAGAGCCACGCGGATCCTAGAAACATCGTCGGTGGCCTCATCATCTCTGGGTAAAAAATGGTTACTAAATAAAAGGCAATTTGGATAGAGACTACCTACTCATCCGGCGAGTTGTAGATAATGTTGTATTCCGGCTCCTCGCAGGAGCTCATGCACTCGCAGGACTTGCGCTCCGTCATGATCTTGTCCCTTATACGCGTGAGACAGATGAGGCCGCGGTAATCGCAGGCCGGCATAGAATTCTGGCCGGGCATGGCCATAAAGTGGCTGGTGCAATTGCAGTTGGCCAGCTGCAGCAGGACAGTGCACTCCACCACACAGCCGGAGTAGCTGTAGAACTCGTAGATACCCTGACTCTCTGCCACATGCTCGTGGCCGTACCGGCAGCGTCGCTGCTCCATGCTCAGGTCCTGCACACTCTCGTCGTTGTGCACCTCGATCACGTTCAGTATCAGCTCCTTGTTGTGGCCCAGCAGCACCGTCTCCCGGATCATGCCCTCGGACAGCTGGTAGGGCACATCGATGGGTGCATGGACATAAAGCTGAATATCGGCGGCGGCGTGGAATTTCAGGTGTCCGGGCCCCGTCATCCGGTTGTTGGTGAACTGCACCTGGTCCACCTTGCGGGCCTGATGCGAATTGAAGGAGTAGCACAGTCCATACTCCGTGGGCACGGGCAGGAACTCGTCACAGCAGTCGAACAGCTCGTTCAGGTAGGTGCAGTTCACCAGCAGCTGGTGGCACTTGGTGCGGAACTGCCGAGCAGGGGGAATCAATTGTTTGTTCCCAAGTAAAGTGCGGCCTACTCACCACCTCCACAAGGATGGTAAAGTTGGCGGGACATCGAAGTCTGGCGCAGTCCTCGCAGCTGCTACAGACGCCGCGGTAAAAGACAATTTCGGATATGAAGTCATCGATGTGGATGTCATGCTCCACGCCAAAATGTGAGTCACTCAGGTCCCAAATCCTTTCGGCATTGTATATCTCGCACACGGTGATGGCCGGAAAGGTGGAGTTCCAGTTCAAGCTGATCAATGAATCCTGATAAGAACTGTTCTTAGCACTTTGACTATTTAGGGGAACTTACTAAATGGTGTCCAGGTTGAAGGAGACCGACGAGGACACATAGCTGTGCAGCAGGGACATGGAGACACTGCCAAAGAAGGGCATCGAATGGTAAAAGGTAACCAAATACAGAATCCTATAGAAAAATAGAGGTTTTTACTGAATTAATGTAATTAATCTGTGTATAACTATAAAAGTAAAAGGCTTTTTGGAAGATTAACTAAGGAAGCCAAAGGAAATAGGGTATAACAAATTATAAGCCATATAGTTAAACTTGTTAACTTATAAATAATATTATAATCTCACCCCTTTAAAGCCAAACCCAGGAGGCGGCTAAAGTTCATTGTGAACCATCCAGCGGAAAAGTTCAAACTGTTCGTTGAAGTTGAGCTGAGGGCTATCCTCTCTGATATCCATTCTAGCCACAACAAAGGGCTTCCTCCGATAGCCATCTTAGCCATTGTTCTCGACTTGTGGCCCACATTAAGTAAAATACCCCGATTATATGGACTTTAGTTTCCCTTTTAGTTCAATGCTAAAGCCCACATAAAACAGACGCGCCTGGTGATTATTATTATTATATAAATTGTGGTCATTCTAAGCGCATAAATCTTAAGCAGACATTTCAAGTTCGTAGGTCAGTACTACACAGTAATACAAAAGAAAAAAACGATACTCTGGGAAGAACCGCGAATTGCAATAAAAACATTTCGCAAGGAAATTAAATTTATCTCTCTGATAAATCTGGTTCTGGTTTTATGTACTTATAATCTGGACAATGAATACAGCTACTAACCGCAAATTATGGCATGCCAATGGCATTACTTTTGCCACCAATGAGTCAGAGCTATATAATATATATAATATCGATCAGTTTATAACAATATGGGAAAGTATTCGTCTGAGAAAGAGCATGCTTGCACCGCCTGATCTCTTCCACCAAAGATATGTAGGTTGGTAATATCAGAGCACGTGATTGGATGACTAACTTGAGACTCTAACTAAGCTCTAGACTTAATCCATTGATTTATGACTCGATTGTAAGGAACTGCCACTGAATAAGGTGGTGGTTTCTACCCAAAATAGGGTTCCCCGGGTTGCCGTGAACTCTGCCGCCATATAGGGTTCTGATTTTATGAGTCATTATCATCACACTGTACTTTTTAATATATTAACTAGACATAGAACTAGTTGAGATCGTTTGAAGAAGAGCCTAATGACTAAGATTTTCTCAGAAAAAAATCAACAATACAAGAATTAAGAAAGCTAGAGTCGAGTTTATCTTCCTAGGGAGTTGTCTCTGAAACTAATACTCAAAACAACTTGATAAATATAGGATAAGAAACCTTGAACTTAAACAAAATATGCCAAATTACTCGCGTCGCATATAGCTTTCATGTTTCTAATCAAAGAGATCTCCAATTTTCAGAAATCGTCCACACCACACAACACCATACACCACACACAAAACTGCACTTCAGTTAATGCTGCTTACATCTCATATATTTAAATAATTTAAACAACTTAGAAAACCACTAGGATAACTTATGGCAAGAGTTCTTAGGATTACGGACATAAATAGGGTAAGGCTTAGGGGGTGATCTGGACCGATGAGCTTCCTGACTACTGGACGACCTGAGAGATCCAAGGCAGCATGTCGATGACGTTGGCGAAGACTCCCGGCTGATGGTCAATCCGGCCGCACCACTGTCCGCCGAAGGAAACCACGCCGTACTGGACGTAGCGGTAGTTGCTCTTGAAACGGTGCTTGATGAACAGCGGGCTGCCGGAGTCACCGGGACAGGTGTGCTTGAGTCCGTCGCCGGTGGCGCAGATATGGTTATCGTTCACCTCGCCCTTGTTGTAGAACTGGCGGCACGAGTCCAGGCTCTGGCGCGTCACGATGGCCTTCTGGAGCGTGTCGGATACCTCCTGCTTTTCCGTCTTGCCCCAGCCGGCGACGAAGAAGTCCTGGTTGAAGGATAGCTCCTTCGAACGCTCATCGATGGGCAGACACACGGGCTGGATGTGGCTCTTGAACCGGACCTGCTCCTTCAGCCGGACGACAGCCAAGTCAAAGTTAATCTGGCCATGCACGTAGCTAGGATGCACGTGCACCCGGTCCACCTCGTACTCCTCGAAGGGCGGCAGACAAGTCCTCTTGAAGCCGCCCAGAATAGTGCAGTCCTCGTCCTTGGTCAGGTCATGCTCGCCCAAACGTACAGCAAGTCTACAAAGAGTACCCAAAAGTTATCACTCAGATAATCAGAGATCACGTTTATATACTTACACGTCCGGCTGCTGAATGATGCAATGGGCGGCGGTCAAGACGTGGCGATCGCTGATCAGGCTACCGCCACAGAGGAAGGGACGCTGGGAGTCGCTCCTGTACTTGAGCAGTGTCATCCAGGGGAACTCGCCCAGCCTGGCCTCTGTGCCCCCGCTGAGCTTTGGGTTGCCCTTGTTGCCGCAGTTCGTGAAGGTGTTGAGATACTGGAGACCCTGCCAGCTGTAGCTATCTATATCGCCGCTGGCCTCCCGCAACACCTTCTGCCGTGTCGACTGAGTGTTGCTTGCCTGGGGAGTGGCTTCGTTGCGGCAACAAATGTTCTGAAGAAACCATTGAGAAAATACTCTTTCAATGCCGCGCGAACAGGGATATGTATTATTAAACATTCTACTTACATTTGAATTCCCACACCTCATCTGCCGTAGTTGGTTGCCAATCTGTCGTGGGATATTACTTCCATAGACCTCGAAGAGCTTCCTAACGAAGCCGCACTCACTGGGTGGGACGCACTGACCCGCTCCTCCCTCCATCGTGAAGCAGCTCTCTGTAATTAAGGTATTCATAAAGCTACCGCTTCCTGCACTTAATTATCAACTTACGGCCGAGAACCACCTCCAACACGACGAAGCTTAGGAGCGTCGTTAACAACAGAGCAGATCGAGAACCCATCCTGTCAAATCTGTGATTTATGGTCTTCCTGTTTTTGTCTCAAGTCTGCCGGCTGCCGATGCTGTGCTAGTTGCTAGTGGAGATCACGTTTCCGATCCGAGATTTCAAAATTCAACGCGCGTGCTCAGCCGTGTTCTCAACGTCTCAACTTGGAATGGGCCGCAGGTCGTCGTGTGCCGGCCTTTTGTAGCTCGGATTCGCGTGCTCTCGGGGGAAGCGCCAATCCAAGCGGCATTAATGATACATCGGCGAGCGTAATCCCAGATCGAGCAACAGGTTTTCGCGCAAGGCGGCTCGTGTGCGGGGGTCAGAGCCGGAGATATGGTGTTAGATATTAGGTATTCGCTAGCATCTCTATTGAGATGGCGCTGACCACGTAGTGATACTTGCTAGTGGGAGAACCTACATTATTTTAATTGTTTTCAACAAAAGTTACTGTTGAGAATGTGATAATAATAATGCGAGTGACTTACAGTCAAAATAAATTTGAGAACCATACTTGAAAAAGCTTAAGAAGCTTTAATAAAACCTCACATCTTTTAAAACTATTCTATTTGGAACTTTAAATCAAAATTAATTCAAGAAAGGAACTAGAACTGATAAGAATTAATAGCTTTTTGATGGTTAAAGTCTATTTTTGAGTAATCAGAAAGAGCACACATAAAATGTGGTTAATGTTATTGTTATTGTTAATATATTCATTAATCAGGGCACATGCTCATGGAATCATAATGAATACACATCTAAACTTATTCATTTCAGATGCACTCTTTTGACATCTCAACAATCATAAACCCTCTCCATTTCACATCATAAAATCCGTAAAAATAAAAACAGATTTGATAAAATTTCAGTTCAGAGACCAACATGTTAAGGACCTCCTCTGAGGTGCTCTCTGAGGTTGGGCGTCCATGTCCCAACTTCCAGCGCCTCATTGAGTATGTTGAGCCAGTCGAAGGAGAAGACGAGGAAGCAGCTGGTGACAGACTTCAGTGGGGGACAGATCTGTACAAGAGGAGCTCGCACATAACAGCCTCCATACTGAGGTGGAATCCCCGGACAAATAGGCTGAGGATTAACCCTTGCACTCTCCGCAATCCACGTTTACCAAACTACCCCCTGAGACGGCGATCCAAGCTGAAAGATTTCTCCGCTGAGATGACCAAGAAGATGGAGAATCCAGCCGGAGGCCAGCAGGCAAAGCCAATTGTCAAGATCAAGCCCAATTCCAGCAAGGCGAAGCCCTCTGGCTCCATGTTGGCTACTCAGCTCGACGTGGAGCTCACACGTCTGCTAACGCAGTACGGAGTGTCGGCAAGCGATCTGGAAAGGAGGCTGCAGCAGCTCAGTCTAGAGTTGGAAGATCGATAAAAGATGTCCAGTGAATGGACCGACGATTTCCACAAGAATAACAGATCTAGACTTAGTAATTATTCTTGTGAAAAGTGTAAATGTTCCTACAAAAGATTAAACGTTAGATATATGTACATTTTAGAATTTGCACCTGGGAAAAGTCAAGGCCCACCCACGGATAAACGGTCTTGGATCTGGGAGCGTGGGAAAAGCGATTAAGTTCCAGGAAACCCCCCAAGAGTGAAACTATCGATCTCCTCCCATAGATTCTCAACACAAGCCTCTTTCTCACTCTGAACAGCACAAGTCTCTCTATCTCTCCCACTGCTAATCTCTCTCGTTAGCAATTCTCGTCGTCCAAGTAGTAGTAGTGCCTCGCCCGGGGACTGGCACGCGTCCCCCCACCAGGTGTAAGTTGTACACCCATTAGAATCGGTACTTTTTCTCGCAATTAATTCGTTGCATTAATTCCAACATCTCAAGTTCCCCATTCCCCACATGGCGGACAGCGGCGGCGGCTACCTGAGCGCCAGATCGAAACCCGTTCTTTTGGATATGTGTAACATGGAATTTCCAGCGGCAGAAATTCCCAGCATCGTCGTCCGGGGCTGGGTCTCAAAATGTGGGATGCGTGCGAACAAAAAACCCCCCGAAATTTGCGGTTTTTTTTTTGCCAAGTTTAGAACGCCAGTCACGCCCTCGTGGATAGGTCGCGGTATCACTTTATGAAGTTGCGTTTGTGTTTAATAAATAATCTCCGTTACGAGACTCTCGAAGCATAACTAACATGACTAAGCCTAAGCTTATCTCCTCCCTTTGGGGGTGCTAATAATTCGATTGTACTCGGTTTTTATCTCAATTGTTTTCATACGTCACATTGCGCAATAATTCTGATAGTTAATATTCATAATTAACTGCTTGACGAAAGCCATTGAATAATAATTATATACTATGTTGACTTATGATTCATTTCATAGGAAACGTCAGTGCTAAAGCAGTATTGACGACAAGTATGGGAAATTGGCGGAAAACGAGAATGAAAAACAGTATTAATCTTTGTATTTAACTTAATATATCATAGCCTTAAAATAGGGATAAGTATAACTGCATTCGAGACGTTGATATTGAAATTGGTATAAGTCATATTTTCCTTATTTCGCTAATCTCCTCAGTTTATGTTATCTATTTTAGGTTTTCATATCAAATAGCTTAAAAACTAGATTTTAAAAAATGTTTGACTTATATCACTCATTTAGTTTTTCAAGGAAATTAGGTAAAGTGAGCTGTCTTTTGCAGAGGGATGCCACAGAAAATCTTGTGGGTTTGATATAACTTTAAATGCGAAAGTATGCCACAAAATTAGAGAATTAATACATTTTTTTATACGTTTTGGGCTTTAAAAATGCTGTAAATTTATATTTGAAATATTTTCCAAAGAAATGAATACCCACAGAGGATTATATTTCGTTTGTAACAAATTAATCCCCAATAAAACCCGCAAATAAGTTCACACAAAAGCATATAATATATTTTTTTGGGATGTACTAACACTAAAACACTTTAAAATCACTTTTTAACAATAATGATGATCTCAGAGGCCATTACTGGCCATGGTATCCGTGATCCACTGCACAAACTCTCCCACATTGGTGTACAGGCCCGGTAGACTGATCTGGCCGCAGGTGACCACACCCTGGCTAACGATGCCGAACTCCACCATTCGTGGGGCAAACTGTCCGAGGTAGGGGACCGGCGCCTGCAGCGGACCGCCGGAGTCACCCTTGCAGGAATCTTGGAGATCGCCACCGCCCACACAGAGCTGGGAGGGAGGAACGTTCCGGCGGTAGGCCTGGGAGCAGGCTGTTCGCGGCTGCAGCGGCACATTCGCCTGGAGGAGCACATCCGAGGTGGAGCCGTTCTCCGTGGTGCCCCAGCCGGTCACGAAGTAGGTATTGATCTGCTCCGCCTTCTGCTTCAGCTCGTCGGTGACGGGCAGGCAAATGGGACTGATGTGCTCTGGAAACGGAGTGATGGCATTAGCTATAGTCAAGGGCTTGGATCTCCGATCGCTTACTCTGGAAGGTAACACTCTGGTTCAGGCGCAGCAAGGCAATGTCGTTCAGGTAGTGCCGGGTATCGTACTGCTCGTGGATCAGATGCTTCTCAATGCCCACATCCACCACCGGCGGGGCACACTTGGGCTTGCGTCCCTGATTGCGGCAGTCCTTCTCCGTGGAGATCCGGTGCTCACCCAGGCGGATTTCGTAGCTGTAAGTAATTAGGAAGTGCTTTTAGCTAAACCTGTTCCGCTAATTTAATTTATTTTTGCACTTACAGCTCTTCCTCGAGTCCAGACACGCAGTGGGCAGCAGTTAGAATGTATCCTGCAACATTTCACAATACTGATACTCAAAAATCGAGAATTATAATCCATGAAAGGGAAACCTACTGTCCGAGATTAAAGCACCACCGCACAGGAACTGCGGCTCGCCAAAACGATTGTAACGGAGCAGGGCCATCCAAGGTCTGGAGGAGAGCTTCACCTCGTAGCCATTGGACACCCGATGGCTGACGAAGTTGCCGCAGTCAAAGTTCTCGGCCTTGAACAGGCTCATCACCTTGGAATTGTGCTGGATCTGGGACGAGGCACAGCAGAAGTGACGCTACAAGGAAGCAAGGAATAATAACAATATTACTTGAATAAGGATAATATTTATAGATTAAAACAGACTACAAAACTGGCCTAACTCTTATCTGCAATGCATTCCTATATGCAAAACAAATAAATTAATTTAAAAATAACTCATTGTCAACATTCGCTGTTAAGTCAATAATCTTTGAACTGCATTATTGTATAATTGCTTTCTATATGCAAATAACGTCAGCTTGCAAATAAAACTTGTTGTTTGGTTATAGAAAATATATTAAATGGAAGAAAACAAGGCCAATAATATTGCAATAAAAGAATTTGCAATTGAAATTTATATTTTTAAATCAAAAATTAAAGTTAAAGTAAGAAATCCTTGTTCTTTGATTATAGAAAATACATTAAATGAAAGAAAACAAGGTCAATAATATTGCAAAAAAAGAAATTGCAATTGAAATCTATATTTTTAAAACAAAAAAGTTTAAGGTAAGGAATCCAAGGAAAAAATGTAATATAATCTAGAAATTTTTTACAATTTGCATAATAAATGAAATATTTAAAAGAACTTGTAACCATTTCACTCACCACCCCATTTAACTCTCCGCAGGTTGCCTTCTGCAAATAGCTGGCATACTCGGGCGGCACCTTCTGCCCGGCCTTCTGGCTCTCCATGAGCCGCTCCTCGATGTTCCGGCAGGAGGAGAAGGGCATGCAGCGGCCCTGGTCGCCATCGGGTGTGCTGCACTCGTCGGCGTAGCCTGACCCATGTAATTGGATACCAATATTAGCATTGCATAGATGCGCGGATCCGCGTTCCGAGAACTCCTCTAACCTGCTCTAGCTGCCCGCACTCCCTGCGCGACGAGGGCGATGGCAATGACGACGACGAGGCGACAGCCGCTTATCATAGCGCTGGAGTGCTGATCTGGGACCTGATCCGAGAGACGGTGAAACCTGTACTGATGCGTGTGACGACGCGCGACGGGATCTTGACAGACAACAGACAGCAGACAACAGACGCTGACGCTCCAAGCTCGACTGGGAGATGGCGCGACAAGCAATCGGGTTTTAAGTGTATTTCCCCCCCGGAACTCTGAACTTGTGAGAGCGAAATCGAGATTAAATCAAAGCTTAGCTTAGTTGCAATTTGTATAGAGAACGAACCATAATATAAAACAATTTATGGGAAAATCCAAATATTATTCAGCATTTTCATGCACTTGCCCCGCCATAGAGATCAGAGCTAGTCCTTGCTTTGTGGGAGAAACTCTCTGAAACAGGAGTGCCCAGAACACAACATTATGGTTCACTCATAAGAAAATATAATGACTGAAAAAACAAGATATAAAGAAATAAATGTAAACAAGATATAAGAAAATAAATTAAAATAAAATTTTAATAACTAAATAATTGTCTCTCCCTGTTACAAAATCAATGAAACAAACAAGAGCTGTCGGGGCACCTCAGCTCCAAAAACCACTTCTCTCTCTCGGGACTGGAAAGCTTTATGCCCAAGCGAACAAAGAAGAGCGGCGTCTGTAAAGAAATACTTGTTCCAAAAGGATTACAGTGGGCATTCTTTTTGCTTCAACATGTGTGTATTTTTTATTTTATTGTTTATCGCACATCATCATCATCTAGTCAGTGGTACAATGGCTGAATCGGTCCGATCGATCGATGGGGAGGGGGCATAGGGGTTTATAAAGTTATGGATACATTTAGAGCTTGACCTTGGTAACAATAAATTATAACAAAGCTGCTGCTGCTGCTGCTGCTTAATTGCGTTAATAAATATCAGACAGGCTCAACAACAAACATAATCATAGTCACTCGAATATATCTCTGGGGATATAGGGAGTCTTAAAACGATAGAGAAATCATAATCGTAATAGATAGTTGGAGGTTAACGGCAGCGAATTAAGTTGTTTTACATGTGGAATCAATTGGTTGCTTGGTTGCTTGGTTGGTTGGGTTGCTCTCACCAGTTCTCGGTAGCAGTTAATAGCTTCTGCGGTCGGGGGGCTGTGGCTAATTTACATAATTTCTTCTTTTTTCTCTGTATGGCAACGAAAGAGGGAAACATGGCATAGATAAATCAATCAATTGTCGAATTTTCTTTGGGGGGTGAGGAGTGAGTTTAAGCAGTGATAATTTTTTTTGTTGATATAGCTCGCTTTATGCCGCCGCCAGAGTTAGTAGTTTAGGGCGTGGGAGCTGGATCATTTCAAAAGCCGGGATGCAGGAGAGAGATTATGTCATGTTTTATAGTAAGCGGCGAGGTAAAGCCAATAGAATGGTTAGGAAAACAGCAAACCAAAAACATAGCACAGAGTTAATACAGATACAGGATAGAATACTGCGTAATTGCTTTCTCAGAGGCTTAGTTGTAGTCTGCGTCATTGTCACAGTCGTCGTCGTCATAGCGATTGGTATCACAAATAATTAATAAACATGGTAATTTTATACAAATATCAAAACACACTTCATAAATACATTAACTATAAACAATTTGAGAAATACACTTAGGAGCTAGTCCCTTGGCTCCCTTAGCCTCAGGGCCACAGCTCCCTGCCACTCCACAGAGTCCAGTTTGTGGCATTAACAATTTAACAATTCGTTGGGAGTAGCCGGGAGAGCTGGGACCACCACGCAGCAAGGGGAGCCAACGGATCTCGCGAAAACATTTATAGAACAAAGTGAGCACTTGGAATTTCTTTCATTCTAGTCTAAAGTAGGCTGGGTTAGTAGTCGGTTGTTGCTTGGTGGCTTGGTGCTGATGGTGTACGCTTTGGAAGTAGTAGAGTGGGTTATAGGATGCAATACAGAGTGGTGGTTGGTGGCGTGCCATCAATCTTGAATGCGTTTATTTGATGGCGGCAATGAGCGGGCTTTCTTCGCCTAGAATAAGAAATAGAGAAAAGGAATTATATATCACTTTGCTTTCCATAGAGATCCGTGGGCACTAATTCACGAGTCTTAATGTAGGGCATCCGCGGCCAGACCCAGGTCGCCGGCATCGAGGTCTCGTAGTTAAAGTTGTACAGCTGCATTTCCAGCCACTTGCGCTTGTCCTGCGGTTCCGGGTAGGTAGATGCCAGGCCTAAATGAAAATACAAACTGTTAAAATCAAGAGTTTTTAAAGAATTTATAAGGTGTACTTTACCTCTATCGTAGGCGCACTTGGTCACGCCAATGGCAATGTTCATGGACACATCCCTGATGCTGGAGAGGGGCGGGTACAGCGATCCGCGCTCAATGTCGCTGGGCTCCACAAAGTTGGCCAGCTCCTGGGCGGCAATGAGGAACATTTCGTCGGGTATGTGATGCGTGCCCGTGCAGATCACGCCCAAGCCGACGCCCGGAAAGATGTAGGCATTGTTGCCCTGGCCGGGATAGTAGGTCTTGTCGCCCATTGTGACCGGTGGGAAGGGTGAGCCCGACGAGAAGATCACGCGAGCCTAACAGAGAGAGTTTAGAGCATCAAAATGGGTTTTGGTAAAGAGGTAAATCTAATATCTTACATCCGTGTGCTTGTAGGCATCCTCGGCAGTGCACTCGGCTTTGCTGGTGGGATTGGACAGAGCGAAAACCACGGGCCTTTCGTTGTTATCACCCATGGTGCGCAGGATCTCTGGCGTAAAGATGCCGGCAGCGGCCGAGGCACCAATGAGCACCTGTAAGTGAGTTTTGATTAAATACTTTACTCTAAACACTGACGTATAAGACTGCCACAACTCACACTCGGCTTAATGGTGGACACAATCTCGGCGAGATCCGTCATGGGTGCAATATCCTTGGCGTAGTTGACCTTGTGGCCCTCCAGGCTGCCCACCTTGCGGGACTTGGTCAGCAGACCGTCAATGTCCACCATGTAGATGCGGTTGTAGGCCTCCTCGATGGGCAGACCCTCCTGGACCATGGCCTTCACCGTGAGATCGGCAATGCCGATGGCCGCCTCACCAGCTCCGGCAAACAGGAAGGTGTAATCCTTGAAGGACTTGCCCGTAATCCGTTTGGAGGCATACAGCCCAGCCACGGCAACGGCGGCGGTACCCTGAATGTCGTCGTTGAAGGTGCAGTACGTGTTGCGGTACTTGTCCAGGAACCTAAATGCATTGTGGTTGCCAAAGTCCTCGAACTGGATGAGAGTGTTCTGGCCATATCGCTTAACCACAGCCTCCATGAACTCATCAATAAAGTCGTCGTATTCGCGGCCAACCACTCGCTTCTGGCGCAAACCCACGTACAGAGGATCCTCCAGGAGATCGATGTTGTTGGTGCCCACATCCACCACGATGGGCAGGCACTGGTGGGGCTTGATGCCAGCCAGGGCCGTGTACAAGGCCAGCTTGCCCACGGGAATGCCCATGCCGCAGGCACCCAGATCGCCAAGTCCCAGGATACGCTCGCCATCCGTCACGCAGATGGCACGGACATTCGGCTCCGGCCAGTTCTTCATCACATCGAAGATGTGGCCGCGATCGTTGTACGTTACAAAGAGACCGTGCGGACGCCTGTAGATCAGGCCAAAGCGCTGGCAGGCCAGACCCACCGTGGGCGTGTACACAATGGGCATCAAGTCCTCGATGTTCTCGGAGAGGAAACGGAAGAACAGGCGTTCATTCCGATCGTACAGATCGCTGAGGTACAGGTACTTGTTCAGCGGCTCCGTGTAGCGATTCACGGCGATCTTGCACAGTTGCAGCTGCTCCTCCTGTGTCTTGAAGCGGGCAGGCTGCAGGCCATGAATGCCCAGCGTCTGTCGCTCCTCGAGGGTAAAGGCCAGGCCCTGCAGAATAAATAGGGAGATAAAATGATAAGTTAAATGAACTTGGCTTTAAATTTAATGTAAATCTTTAAACAAAACTTAAATCAAAAGCCTACAAAGGCGAGACATTGAGCTTATTTAGGGAGTTCCCTTATAAAAATATAAATGATAAGTAAGAAATCATATTAGTCATTTTTCCCGACATTCTTTCCATTTTTCCCCACTATCAGTTACTTATTTTATGTATCAACAGCTAAGTTTATCAGTTTCATAAGTGAATAATATATAAACAATATCCACCTCTTCCTTACCTTATTCAAACGAGGATCGCGAATGTGATCGATGCCGCGAACCTGCGAGGGTGTAATAATGTCACCCACCACCTCATGGTATCTCCGTGAGGCCGGCACTGTTGCTGATGTGGCGCCCGCTGCTGTGGCTGTGCCTGAAGCGCTGCAGCGGCACAGTTTGCCCACAGTTCCGCACAAACTGCAAGCAAACAAAACAAACAGATATATAAATAATAATGGCAAAAGTGCATTACGTGTGTGTGTCATTTATCAGCGGAGAGCAATTGGGTGCTCCTGACATTAGATGTTCTATGGAACGACGAGCCATGTCCAAGGTCGCCGTCAGCTGCTTTTTGTTTATCACCGCGTGGGGCACGCCAGAATAAAATTCGAAAAATACGAAAATGCGGAAAAGAAGGCGAAAAACTAAGCCGCATTGTTTACAGCTGTCCCCAGTGGATCCCACACGCCAGCGATAAGGGGAGGGATGGATGGATGGGCTGGCCCCTGGCGACAATATCATGATAAAAATCTACACACGGCTATGATCATCATATTAGAAATAAAATCGTAATAGTTATTAACTTTACAAATAACAAATAAAATCATTTGTAGTTGTTATATGATTTTATTTGTTATTTGTTATTTAAATACTTCCAAAAACCATTCAAAATCTTAAAAAAATGTTATTAATTCAAGTTT
>JAEIIH010008871.1:0-21305 GCA_018904745.1 Drosophila orosa
ACCCTTGCAGGGTATTATAATTTTAGTCAGAAGTTTGCAATGCAGTGAAGGAGTCATCTCTGACTCTATAAAGCATATATATTCTTGATCAGCATCAACACGCGAGTCCATCTAGCAATGTTCGCCTTTCCGTGTGTCCTTTTTTACGCAAAATAGTCCATCATTTTTAAAGCTATATGAATGAAACTTTGCAGATTGTCTTCTTTCTATTCTCACTAGTATATATGCCAAAACAGTAAACAAGATCGGATGGCTATAACGTAGGAACAATCGGGGAAAATATAGAACAAAATCATAATTTTACTGTATTTTCAACCTTTTTTTTATATTAAATTTTATATTATATTTTTTGTAATATTCTTAATGATCAAACTGCAAACTGCAAGGGTATACACACTTCGACATGCCGAAGTTAGCTTCGTTTCTTGTTAAACATTATTTTGTATTATGTATATTATATATAAGAATACATATTTGTTCTTAAGAAAAGCTTAAACCTACACAAAAATAGCTTTCTGGGAATCCAAGATTGATGGATCGGTGTGAAAACCTTGTGGCCTTTTTCGTTTGCATTTGAATATTGCTTCATTAATTTTAATGAACGGTTGACGGGTATAAATACTAAAGCTTAGTCCGAAATATTTAATACGCGATCTACTGTCGAAATGAAACTATTGGTGAGTAAAGCTAATGGGTATATCAACAGATAATTTAATATTTACTTAAACCACAGATTGTCCTCCTTACCGTGCTGGCTCTTGTCCTGAACAGCTTCATGCCGGTTATTGCAAGGACTCAGGAGTGCGACTGTAGCCATTGCCTTACATCGTCCTACAATATCGAGCCCATGGCAGCTAGGTCATGGCAGCAATACATCCGAGGACAGCCTGTGTATTATAATAACTATTGATTAAAAGATTAACTAACCCTTTTTTTATTCATCAAATAAAATGAGTCTCAAATTGAGCTCTGTGTTATATTTTTCGATATAACCGATTATCAGACATCCCTTTTTTTAGTATAAGATATTCAATCGATCACCTGATTGCAGAAAATCCAACCCCTCAGCACATTTTTTTTTAATGGAACTTTTTTTGCCGTTTCACCAGGAAACAGGATGTCGGAGTGCGAACGCGAGCAAACTGTCAATTGGCTCAATCAAATCACAGCATTAAAATCGCATTAATGGTGCCAGCGGCAACGACATCAAATCTGCGAAGATTGTCAGTCAGTCTGGCATAACGAAACTATTTCTCACCCGACTAACCTAACCGACTGGGGCCAAGTGGGGCCGATGCAGTGGGGCGTTAACGATAAAATGATTAGCCGCCACGGAAACCCCACCCAAGTCGGGACGGGGGCAAGGACAAGCTGCTAAGTAGCTGGGCGTTTGTTGAAAAAAGACAAATGAAACTTAATGAACTTTGGTGGGCGGTGGGTGCTCCGTGCTTCCAGCTCCTTATTTTGAGCCCTGCGCTCTGTGTCTGCTGGCTAAACAACATTGACGCCGGCGAAATTCATCCCAACAAATGGCAGGCACTTTGCAGTGGCAGCACACAAGCTCCATCCAGTAAATTGATGCAAGCACTCCGCCGCCTAGTTTGGATAGTGTAGAATGCCTACACTCGCAACAAATGCCACCCGGAAGTCATGAAAAAACAAATTCCATAGAAATCTCAGGCCTGTTAAAAAAAATAAATGAAACAGAACCCCTTTATTATTTATAAAATTATTATTTATAAAATACTCTGCATCTGCAAACAATTCTTTAATTTTTTTTTTAAATCAAATACTTACTCTATATATTTCAAAATAACTCTAATAAACTACCAACACCATTGGTACGTTTTGCACTGTGTGCTTAGAGCGCTCGTAATGGCTGCAATAACCGCAACCGAATAAAATTCAATCTGTGGAATGCTCTGCGCTCTCGCATTTTCTGCTGACAATCTGCAAACATAAGTGCAGCCGGCGAACCCGTCGCATCAGCATCAGAATCAGCCATGGCTTCCAGTTAAAAAGCACTCAGCGCGGGCAGGGGGGCATCATCTCGTATGTAACTCCGGAAATGGCTAAAGACATGGTCCCAGCATCCGTCGGCATCTCCAGCTACTACTAGCTCCCAGCTCCCAGCTCCCAGCTCCCAGCTCCCAGCTCCTAACTCCCATTCCGCAACTCCCCAACAGCGCAGCATTTCCAGCGCCATTTGCGCCCTGCACTGCATCAGCATCGGAGCATCAGAGCATTATTGGATGATTTATTGACGTCGATATGCTTAGTTGAGCAGCGTGCAGGCAGCCATTTTTAGAGTGTCTGCATGCGTGTCCCACACACACACAAAGACACCGAGAGAAATGAATGTCATGACTATAAAATACCTAAGCATAGACGCTTTTAAGTCTATATTTTCCCTCTAATAGTAATAAAATAAAATAATACAATACAATAATAGAATAGGGATAATATAACAAAGCGAAGACAATGCAACTGTTCTCTGGAATATTTGTTTTAAACTATAAACTCTAGTAGCAGGCTTTTGGCTTCTTCAGAAATACTATATACCCTGCTGAACGTATAGTACCGTCTACAAAAAGGATGCACAAACATGACTCTACATTGGCCTCATTAGGCGAATGCATCGGCGTCACCATCACATAAAACTACAGCGACTACGACAATCTTTCATGGCAGCGTCTCTACAGCTCGTTTCGATCTTTTTGAATTTTTGCGAACATTTTGCCGTTTTGTCACTCGTCGAACATATGGACTTAATGTTCGATTGGAATATGCCACATTAAAGATTGGGCACGCGCTGCGCCACAAATTGCATTTCGTTAGCGATGGCAAAATCGCTCAGCTATGCGTATATCCCAGCCCTATACATATGGATATTTTTGGCTATCGGCGATATTGGTTGCGCCCGCATATACTTAGCTACATATATATTGCACATGATAGAATGTTAGAGATGCATATTCCGATGGCGATGCATTTGGCTGGCAGCGCAAACTAATTGCATGCGAGGCTGGATAAATGGGCCCTGGATGTCGATCAATAGGGGCCACAGGGCTGCCGTCGATTGCTTTATGCATGCGGAATATTTGCGTCTTGCCAAGCTCTATACACACTCACAAGCACACACAAAATACGCTTTTCTGATGCTCCTGGCTAAAGGACACAACACAACACAACAAAACACACATCCGCTTGCCAAATATTTGCTTCCGTCAAATCAACAAATTCATACATTTTTGATGGCACTGCAAATGGAGCTGCAAGGCTCCTTTCTCCGGGTTTGTGTGCCATTGCTGTCAGCAAATTTCATTTCTTATTGTCAATCGAGGAGTGATATGCTTTTAGCAATAAGCAGCAAACGGAAATGCACACTTGCGTTTTTGCAGCGGATGCTGTCGCCAGAGAGCGGAAGTGGAATTGGCTGCGAGTCTGCGAAAATTCGTTGCCATTATTTATGCAATGCCAATTGTGGAGCGAGGCTTTTGCCCTTTACAACGCTCTCGTACAGTAGATATTCTCTGAATGGAAAGTGTCTAAATTATTAATAGTGATAAATTATACAACATTTAGGCGAAGAACTATTTTTTAATGATAGGATGATAGGAAAATATGAGTAATAATAAGACATACATATAGTTACACAAAAGGATTCGTTGATAATAAATTAATTAAGCATAGATCGGGGCTGAATGCTGGAATATTATAATTTAATAAATAATTCAGAGTTACTTTCTTCATTATATTTTAAAACGTTAAATATTTAGGAAATCAGCAGAAAATAGATTTCAGCGCTTTATTGCTCTAATGAAAAAAATCGCATTAGCCGGCACAGTGATGGATATGACTGCTATTATTAATATATTGTTACAATGGAACAAAAGCGCTGTGCCATGAAACAAATGGCAATCCATTGTCTGCCGGGGAAGCCAGATCGTGTAATTGCAGGGCAAATTGAATAACTCAATTTGCTTTTAGCCGGTCAATGAATTGGATTTGTATTTTATTTAAATGCAATTCTGTTGCTCAAACAAAGCAAAGCGAACAAAATGAGGCAACGCCACTGGTACTGGCTCCTTGGGAGAATTGGCAAAAGCACTCACGCTGATTGCGTTACTTAAGTTGCCTAGAGAAATTGGCGAGGAACTGGATGTCCGACTGCAAGGACGTCTGATTTATCGCCGGGAACAGGACGTGAGATAGTTGCGACTCGGCATCGACAGGATCTCTATAAAAGTACGTCCGTCCAACTCATCGGTGTGTGTGTTTGCAGCAAAGACAATCAAAGTTAGCACGTGTCGTAAATACGTTTATGTAGCAAACAAAAAAGGAGCATTAGTATGTGCATATTTATGTGGACAGAGCTCAAATCGGTTCACTTTCCACTTTAGTAAGATACACTTGTCCGGGCAAAGTTTAATTGAAAAAGTCCGCTTAACTAGAGCAAGTGCCTGTCAAAGTTTATCCTCAGTATGGTCCGCTTTGAGTCCTCGTTATATTTTTATGCTGAAATTATACTCTTCGTGTTGACTATGGGAAAAATTGAATCAAGCAAAACCAATAATTAATTTTAAAACCAGTAACAAATAATATATTTCAAATAACTTAACTAGTTTCTAATTCAGCACGCTATTAAAAGTCTTTTATTTCAAGAATACAATAGCAAATTATCATTTTGGCACTTCTCCTTAACTTATCTTTAAATCTTATTAGTATGCTTAATCTTATTAGGTTCTACAACACCTTAAGATCATGATTGGTTCTGGTCGGACTACCTTTACCGATATTTAATTCTACGTCTATGTATAGTAGATTCTCTCAGTGCTCGGTTCTCGGTGCTTTATCGTCAATGCTTAAACTGCCGTCCACAGTAATACAAAGAATTAATTATAAGAACACTTGAAATTAAAGTTCCCATATCGTTATAGTTTTTTACACAGTGTAAACTCATCTTCGATATAAAAACAACTTTAAAATTGTTTTATTGATTTCTATGTCCCTAAGAAACGTTCCTTTGCCCTACAAAAAATGTACACTGAAGAGACAAGGAACTAAATCATGAATACCATTTTTTCAATAATTAATATTTTTTTTACTCACCTTTAAAAATATGTCAAATAGTCTTAATATGATTTACTATAATTATTTTTTTATCATTAAGAATTTCTCTCTAAGTCATATTGGATTTTTTTATGAAAATTCAACACGAGCTTGTGTATCTTCGATATTAAAAAAAAACTTTAAATTTGCTTTATTGATTCCTACAAAAAATATACACCGAAGAGACAAGGAACTAAATCATGAATACCATTTTTTTAATAATTAATATTTGTTACTTACCTTTAAAAATATGTCAAATAGTCTAAATTTGATTTACTATAATTATTTTTTAATCAATAAGAATTTCTCTCTAAGTCATAGTGGATTTTTTTATGAAAATTCAACACGAGCTTGTGTGGGAATATTTCCGTTTCCATTTGTTTTATTGATGTCCCGGTCCCTCGGATACATCTCGATTCCCAGTGGCGTATATCACCGTAACCTGCACGAGGACAGATGCTTATTCCCACATCGCAGCGATTTGTAAAACCCGACACCTTCGCAAAAAACAGTGTGCGCTTGTGTGTTGTCATTGTTGCTTTTGCCGCATTTCCCGGGGAAGACAAATAACATTTTCCGCCTTTCAAGATTTCATAACGCTTCAATAAACCCGAAAAGCATCGGTTTGCCAGGGTCCTTTGGTTCCTTGGTCGTTGGGTCCTTGGGTCCTCGTTAGCAAGTGTGCTTTTTCGGGTGCTGTCTTGTTAGTTGAACGGTTTGATTCATGTGGCGTCTGTTTGGGAACTCTGTTCCCTGACATCCCACTCGATGTCAGTTCAAATAAAACTCCTCAAAGTTGTCCATAATGAGATGCCCAATGAGGTCCCGACACTTCGAGCACAAAAACGCAATTAAACTTGGGTCAACCGAGGAAACCGAGGGGCCCCAGCGAAACTTTTCAACAAATTGACAGCTAATTAATTTGCCAATGAGCTGGAGGTTAGAGCACCGAACACCTGCCCTGCTGACTGGCAGACTGACGGACTAACTGACTAACTGACTGACTTATTCGCAAATTGGGCACTTAAGTGTCCCGGGAGGATGCGCTTTATGACAGCGACAATTGGAGCTAATTAGCCGGGATTATGCAGGCGGCTCGCTGAAAACTCCCCCTCGAAAATAAATGAAATTCGTGAGTTGTTTGCAGAGCATAAATTTCGGCATTAACATGCTCATTGCTCAGCGAATGGCAGCCGGACACGAACCAGGATACCCGGATACGCTCAAGGATTTGCCGGGCGGGGAAATGGACAAAACGCGTCTCCCTCGCACAATTTACGAGTCCTCGGGTGTAATAAATTAGCCAAAACTTGTTACGCAAACTGAAAATGCCAATAAAAAATGCGTTGCGAAAAACAGAGGCTAATAAATTATTGACCTCCCTCCTTGGAGGGAGCCCCATGCAACTGGCGCTTTTTGTGAGCCGATTTAATGGGAGTATTACGATTCTTGTAAAACAGAAACGAACATGGCAACATTTTGCACTAAATTTGTATTAAGGCAATGAACAAGTATTAGGCATTGATACTCGAGTTACATTAAAACATCATATTATTTACTTTGCTAGCAATATCCAAATGTAAACCGTACCGGCGCCAAATCCGAGAATCAATCGGTTTAATTAAGGCCCAAGACATCGCCGTAATTGCTGAGTAACCAGGCAACTTTTCAGGGCATACATTGCATTAGTTTTATTTGCGCAGCGCTTAAAAACGCATTGCACTCGAAGAGCAAATCAATTGAATTGGCGCAATGTTGCCAGGCAACTTTGACTGCAGAATCAGGATAAAAGGTGCAGCAGTAGAGAAAGGAGCAAAGGAGTTGGCTCTGCAGCTGCAGCACAAGGATCTCATTGTTGCGCACAAACTTTAAAAAACTTTTCGAGTGCCCATCCGACTTTATTCACTCTACTCTACCAGCCCTCCTCGATGCTCGTCTTGCCCAGCCAGGGCCCTCCAGTTGACTTTGAGTGGCTTTTGGGTGTCTTTAATCCACTTCAGTTCGGAGGCAGGGAGACATAATCATTCTGCATATTCAACTGCTCCTGGAACTTATGAGCTTCGGTTTACATTGAAACTCAAATCAAAGTTGCTCGTTCTTCTATTTGCATGGGAAATGCATTTTGCCAGCTCTCATTTTATTTAAAAATTGAATTTTTTTCCCCTTTTCGGCCAGCACTTAACTTTCGTTAAGCCACAAAAGTTTTCTGACTTTGGTAATCTTTTTGGCCTGGCTAATGCATTGATTTCACTTATCTAAAAAGCCAGTTTCTGGGAGAATTCTTAATGTGGAAGAACCTTTAATAAATTATTTTCCACGTACTTTCTTTAAAGAAAAGCTAATGACTTTGCAATTAAGATAATATTTTATAGCTAACACCTTGAGTTGATTTGTAAATTGTATTAATAGTTGTGTATTTTTGTGTTTATTTAAAAAAGTTAGTTATATATTTACTCACCGAAACCAGAGTCTAAATGATCGTCCCCTAAAATTATGACTTTTCAGTGCAACCCTTTCCAAGCCATAATCATAATCACTTAATATTTACATTAATTTCCATTGCAAAGTAAGTACAAATTGTGATTTCAACTACCAATAAAGATGCACTTAAGCGGCTTTACTTGCATTGCAAATAAATCCTTGAAACAGCGTTCAGAACGAGAGAGAGAGACTCTTCTGACACACGTCGATATTCATTAATCCTTTTGGCCTCGTTCTCACACAAATCGCCAGTTGAAATGTGTGTACATATAGTAGTATATGTAGTATATTGCGTATCCGCAACGTCGGCCCATCAGGGAGCCGTAATTAAGTGCCTTAATGCACAGCAAAATCTACTTTCAACACATATGCCACACAGCCACACACAGACGAAAGGGATTTTTATTCAGTTAGGTATTAAAGGGACATAAACAATAAGTGAAACTGCAGCTGACAGCACGTAAATATTTATGAAATTTTCACAACAAACAAAATCTAACTAAGGCAAATAAATGCTTGCAGGCATAACCGTATAATACACTGCAATCGAAGCCTTTACGCACACACAGAGAAAGGCCGGATACAGAAGGATGTTGCTGGGGGAATAAGATACAGCGGGACGGGGGGCAGGACACGTGCGGTGCCTGCCCTGAAGGACAATGTGACCGATATGCAAAAGTTTCCGACCACAGCACCGAGAGGATGTGCTGACATTGTCCAGAGACAGTTACCTGTGATATTTTGTGAAATGCTAAAGGAAAACACAGGACTCTAGACTCAGCACCGAGACAGCCTCCATATGCACACACGAACCCACTCGTATAAACAGGATTATGTGTCTCGGGGGGGTTATGTAAGTAAGCTTCCGTTGTAAATTGATTTTGTAGCCAGCCGGACACACTGAGGGAAAATGAAAAGGATTTTCTCCACTTATTGTTGCTTGGGGTCGTGCCTGGCCAGTGGCCACCACCTGAAATTGAAACTACACAGGTCCTGCTATTCGTACGTGTGGGCAGCTGCCGAATTTCAGGCGAACACCAGAGGTCGGCCGAAGATAATTCCTAAACCAAATAAAAAGTTGTGTTACCAGATTTAATAATATTAAAGGCTCAATAAAATAAATATATTACTTTCATTGCTGTTTAAAATAAGAAGAATAAGTATCGATTGAACTTACAAATAGCAATGTTTAAAGGTGCGAACAAGAATTCGTGTGCCTTACATATTTGTATATATCCTATATATTTTTCCATAGTTTGTGCTATTCTTTTGACCCCTACTTTATATATATTTTACATTACATATTTGGGTCGAGAGAAAAGACGCCCCGAAGTTGCATGAATGACTGATTTGCTGTGTGGAAATATTTTTAATTTTGGCATAGCTCTGATTTGATTGTGTCTGGCCAAGGCGAGCGCCAAGGTTTGCCCCGAGAATGTCCTGTGTCTTCTCTTTTATTTTTTCCTTTTTTCATTTTTGTACATTCTGCGGACTGGAGACAATTTTTCGCTTTGTTCGTTTGACATTTGCCGGATGGCTGAAGGACGGGTTGACCGAAGGACTCCGCTATCTCTCCGCCGCTCTCCGACATTGTCCATGCTTTTGATATTGATGTCCTTTGAAGTGTTTTCAATTAGTTTGCATTTCGCTTGTCGCTATTCCTGCACTCCTTGGTTTCTTACTAAGGCTTTCTTTTTGTGTCCTACAGGCATGAGGGGTATATAACATTCATGTTACAAAAGTTTACATATTTGATATACTTGAAAACCTTTTTAAGTAACATTGTATTATTAGTACCTATTATACAAATAATTTGTACAATATAAATAACTTACCAATACAAAATAGATAAACTCCTTTAGGATGCTCGGTATTTCCGGGTTGTTACGCCTTTTTCTTGTTCTGCTCCTGCAGCGGGCAGCAGGCCAGAGGACATATTAATAAAAGACAGACGACCCGGGGAATGTCCTGTGACCGTCTGCTAATTGAACGGACTATCCAATCCGTCCGGGACTTGTCAGCTTTGCGCCAAATGAGTTTCAAAGGTAAACGGGGAGCGGAAAGCCAGCAACTGGCAACTGCTAACTGCACAAAACTGTCTACATGTGTCCCAAATTGGCGCTCAGTCGGATTAGCTGCTTTTTGCTACAATCACTAGCCCTTTTTTCGTCCTTTTAGCCGCTGCATTCAGGTATGACAACTGCGAACAGGTGGCTGGCAAACATTTACGTAAACTGCTCGACCCCTTTCCAGCCCTTCAGCTGGCCATAAATATTTGCGCCGGCTAATTCAGTGAGCATCTGGGTCGCGCTGATCTCTGACACGGCTCCTGCATAAATTCAGAGCCAGTGGCAGGGGATCTAAATATCCTGCAGATACCCCACCCCACTCTATTCCCCCATTTCCGTTCTGGGGCCATCGGCATAATTTACTTGGACTTCCGCTTTGGCTCACTCTACCCGTGATGTGCATATTTTATGCCTTTTATCATAATTTATGCGTTGATACGGCAAATGCATAAAATTAAATTCAATTCACACACACGCACATTCGTCCTTTTTGTGTTTGCCGAATGCATTCAATTTTGATTTAATGTAAGGCCGCGCCCCCTTTCACTGCAGTTGCCATTTTTAGCTTAGTGCAAATGACTGCTAAATTTGCATAAATTGCACTTAATATACGCTCCATTTCCATATGAATATTTCGGGGAGATCAGGTTATGCAAATGGGACCCAGACGTGCCTGATTGGATAATTGCCGGTAATCAACAACAAAAAGCTTTTCTAACCTCTGTGAACCTCGGAACTGGAGCCACAAATAAATTAAAAAGCTATTTGTGAAAAATATAATTCTTGGTTTCCCCTTTGTTCTATTCAAAATTTGAAATATTTATTCAAATGAAAAAGTTTTTATTAGGTTCTGCCGCTACAATTTTTTTACAAATAATAAACATAATTATTTGGCTTGACTTTCTCTAGTTTTATTTTTGTATTATAATATTATTATACATAACTTTTTTCCTTTTCCTCACCTACATTATGAAATTAATATCTTCATAGAGAGGGCAAAATTATTTAATTAAGACATACAAAGCCTGGCTCCGATTCCAGCTCTAGTTCTATTCCACTTTCTTTGCTCGTTTTATTGAATTCGTTCGTGCAATAAAAATTTATTACCAGCATCCCCAGCCACCTTCCGAAGGGTTCCACCCAGACTGGACCATAAAAAACTTGCGGAGAAAAGAGAAGAAAAGAAAAATCGGGAAATCGGGGGATAAGGATGGAAGCTGATGATTTTATCACGGCCAGCAGTTTTTCAGCTTGAACTGTGGCAATGGCCTTTTATTCAATTTGCGCGCTTCATTCAAATTGTTCGCCGGCCAACTGTGGGAAAGAAATGCAAAAGTTTTGGTCGCCTTTTGAACTTTTTGGCACTCGCCACCGATGTATTATTGAGTCTGTAAATCGCCAGCTTGTAGCCAGTTAAGCCAACTGCAGCCGGCTGCTTTAATTTCAATTTAACATGAGCACAACAAAAATGCGAAAATGCGAGAAAGAAATAAAGTGAAGGCACCGCCGCGGGGCGCATAAAATGCGGCATTAATTTGACAGGCAAAGTCTGGGTGCAGAGGCATGTGTGGTGCAGGAGCAGGAGCGAGCTGTTTTTTCGGGGGCGTTAAGGGGTTAAAAGCTGTCGCTGCTGGGGCGAAAAAAGAAGAAAAATCCCGTGAGTAACTTAACGCATCGTGTGCCAAGCTTGAGGATTCGATTCCCCGAAGATGGCCAGCGGCAAGTGGAGAAAATGGGTTTTTACTCACTGAATAAAAATCTAAAATCCATCACAGTATAAAGTTCCGATTTTTCTGAATCTGATTTTTCCAGTTTCTATTTACTTTCGTTTTTAAAAATAAGTTTTCTTTTAGCTTGTGTAAAGTGGAACAATTAAACTAGTATTTCCAACTATTATATGTATTTTATATATTAAATCCCGTTTTTTCTCCAAGTACATGCTGAATTATATTCCATTCAGCTGAAAGCACAAAATTTTCGTTAACATAATCTCAGTCCGGTGCGATCGTTCGATTATCTCAGCCCAGGAGGTTGTCCTGGCTGTGCTTATTTGCCCACCTTTGTGGCGGTTAAGGCTGGGTTTTCCCGGCGACGTCTGCTTCAAGATCATCCTAAAGACCCTTGAGGAGGCCATGGCCTGTAAGAGCATTGTGGCGTATGGAGGAGCTGCCGCCATGTCTGCTTGCCCGGCGAAAATGCAAAATATCCGTACCGCAAGCAAAGCCGGCGGACGGCTGTTGCGATAATTAATTCATAATGCCAGGAGAGTATCCGCTCGAGTGGCCGAGAAGAGCAGAGCAAACACTTTATTAAAATTAAAATTTATCTAAATTGCGACAGCAAGCTATTCTATCCGCAAAGTACTTGGGCAACTCCGTCTGCCGCCGCCACCGCCTCCGCCTCGGCCTGACAATGACGGAAGGGTTGTTCCTGCAAAGCAAAGTGTCTGGCCCCGTTCTGGATACTTTTCCCTCTTTCGCCAGGACTCACTTTCCCCTCTCCCGAGCTGCACTCCTTGTTGCTGCTGCTCCGGCGTCTTGTGTCTGTCAAACGTCAGTCTTGGCGCTGTGGAGCGTTGAAATTGAAAGCTCCGCTCGCTTTGTCTTCTGCCCAGGTGGTGAGAAAGCTGACGCAGGGATCTGTGCGGGGGATGGTGCAGTAGTAGTGGGGGCCTGGGCCTTTGCATTCCCAATGTGTCACTTTGATTTATTATTTTCGACAGCCCTCCCCACGGAGCCCTGCTTAAAGCACTTGTGAGTATAAGCAGAAGGAACAGCGTACACTGGGATCAAAAATCAACAGTAATATAAACAATATAAACAAATATTATATAATATTATTAGCTTACCTAAATAAAGTTATTGTATATTTTAAAAATGAAACCAATTGGGATAATTATTGCTTGATTAGCATTGGGAAATTTCTTAAGATCGTACCTTTTGTTTCTACATTTCTTATCATATTATTTTTAATCATTCCAGGACTAGCTGAAAAATATATACTGAATCGATATTAAATGCGAAGGGCTATATATAAATTGATCATTTAAAGCAGCGAAGGGCACTCCGTGGCCGAGCTGCTGCTCAAGCCATTAGATCTCGTGCCCTCCGCTGATTTAAAGTTATTGGTGCGTTTATTGAATATTCTTCGTGAAACATTCAACCAATCTTCTGAGATTAGGAGAAACTGTAGTGTCTAAAATAAATATAAAAAGCAATAAATAAAATTTAACATTAACCAGTAAACAATAATTTGTTTTATAGTTTTTTCAATATTTCGATATTTCCAACTCTACTATATTTTCGATATGATATTGAGTGCAATATTTTTGTTGATGTGTCATATCGCACCTAATCCATTCTCACCGGGATAAGCTTCGATTTTTCGCAGTGCATCGGCATCTGTGTGCGGTTCTTGGGGAGAGCACAGCTCGAGCGCAATTTTTCATTTCCCTTTGCATTTTTTACACGCCCCTGCCACTTTGCGTTTTTATCTCATTTATTTATTTTACAATTAGACAAAGTGAAGTGCACTTCCACACGGGCAACAGCTGCACATGCTCGGCGATGCTGCTCGGTGGGGTCCACAGGTTGGGGATTGGGGTGGCACTGGCAATGGCAATTGCAATTGCAATCGCAATGGCATCTGCACCTCCATGTCCACATCCACGTGGCCGTCGTTTGTGTACTTTGCGGCATGGCAGCAGGCCAAGGAACCGAACTGGGATAGGGGCAAAAAGGTACTGTAGGCGGCGGCCTTGTGGCCGTCCTAAATCAAAAGCTTACGGCCGAACTGCTTAAAATTAACATTAAGGCTTAAGTACGGCGTAGCATAGGCTCATGGCGCACAGATACCAGATACGAGCGAACCAGATACTTTCTTGCCGAGATACTTTCTCGCCAAGGCTGAGCCGGCAGGGCAGGCAAGCAATAATCATAAAAGTAGCCCGCACACAAGTCTCTCGCAAACTTTTCACATCGACGAAACAAATGGCAAATGGCCTGGTAGAAGAAACACTTAAGCGCCAGGTAAGTGAAAACTCAAATAAAAATGGCAAAACACCCCCCAAAAAAAGGATGAAAACTTTTACAATGCGAACGCGACTCGATGTTGGGCTATTTTTGGGCCTCGAAAACTTCAGGCTCCGCCCGGATTCGATAAGCCCCCTCTTTAAGGCAGCTTTTCGTGAGACTTTAATTCAGATTTAGATGTTATGTGAATAAGGTCTAAGAATAAGTTATTATGTATCCGATAAACTTAGGCAAGATATCTCTGTATATAAAGGGCTGAAAAAAACTGAAGAAATATAGAATTTCAAGAGAATTTAAACTACACATATATTTTATATACCTTTTATTTATAGTATAAATTGTAAAAATTAAATCACACTGGTATTATTTAATTAACATCTATACATAATTAAACAATTATAAACACAAATGCTCAAAGCCTAGATCTAAACAAAAAATCTCCCAGTAACAAGATACTTTAGACTAAACATTACTAGAATGCGTCGCCAGCAACAGGGCCATCGCCGGCACGTCCGCAAGCTCGAGTTTCGGCTGCCCAGATCGTAAATTGACTCTTTTTCCTCAAAGGAAATACATAAATATGAGCATGTACTTTGATGTCCACATAAACAAAAATAACTCACTCAATAAGAACTGGAAAGCTACGCTGAATAAAGCCGAACTTCACTCAATAAAGCTTTTCGATCTGTACCGAGGCTTGATCGACACAAAAGGGAGAATTTTAAAATGAGTTCAGTTTGAGAGCTGAAAGAATAAGGGCAGTTTTCTGAAGAAAAGAATAGCAATTACATATATTACCTGTTCTTAACAAGTCTTTAAGAAAGGTTAATTATTTGTGATAATAACTTTGTGAACGAATTCCTTGAAAAGTTTTGGTGAAGATCAGTGTAAAAGAATGGAAATTATTTAAAATATGTGAAATTTACCAATAAGGTGTACATATAGATATAGATTTATGTTAAATTTATATCATAAAATCCAAAATTTACATATTTTAAATATTTCTAAAAATTTCTAAATTATTGTCATCATTTAAACTGAATTATTTCATTTATTACAGTAAACTACTGCATTAAAATCATAATGGCTTTGGTAGAACTTTCGGATGCGGATTTGAGCCAAGCACTTATGCTAATCGCACAGGTGCCAACCTTCGATGGAACTCCAGAGGATCTATGTTCGTTCATAACCCGGATTGAGGGTGTCCTAAAATTGTATCCAACCCAGGATGAGCGGCAGACCCGCATTCTGTATTTAGCAACCGATTTTCGACTATCGGGAGAAGCTAATCGAGTTACTGTTATGGGAGAGGCGAAGACGTGGTCCGAACTCAAGGCAGCCTTGATGCATGCATTCACAATCCGAGGCTTTGTTGATGAACTGGAATATAAAGCCTTCAAAATTCGTAGTAAATTAGGTCTGGACGACGATGAGATCACATCCAAAGATGTTATTGACAAGAAGCTTTCAGATCGCTATTTAAAGTCTTTGAATCAACTTGATATTTCAACTATTTCGATTCTTAAAAAAGCTTCTCAAATGCGACAGTTTTACGAAACCAATAGTGGTTTAAGGGAAAAATATAAAGAGCCAATTGATACCTATGACTCTTGCTCTAACTGGTCTCAAAATGATTTCTGTGATCTACATAAAAAACCTAATTCAGATATCAGCGAAGAGTCCCCTGAAGGCACAAGGCTCATAAGGCGTGCACATAGAAACTTAAATGGGAATATTTTGCCACTTTAAAATGCAGAAACTCATATACATACTTATTTTTTACCTATCTTCTTATCTATTTGTGGTTCAAAAAAACACGACAAGAGTTGTATGCACTTAATAACTTGTAACTCGAAAAGAGTTGAATGCACTTAATAACTTGTAACTTATATAATTTTGTAACCCAAATCCAATAAATACATTTTCTCATATACAGCCACTAAACTGACTTGAAGTCCTGTTTGATATTATAAAAAGGCGTCTTTCGAAATGAACACCAACGGGTTTCTTTTGGAATCAAGTGTCTTTGCACCCACGTTCCCTGTGCGGCTTTTATGCTTCCCTCGATGCGCCTCGGGCTAGGCTATGGCTATGCAAGGCAAGGCATTATTATTGCGGCGTCAGCTCTTTGAAGTCAGCACAAATTTTGATTGCAAACGGCCAGCGGCCTGACATTTATTGCCGCCCGGCTTGGACTCTGGTCTGTGGACTGTGGATTGCGGTGCAGCATTTGCTCGGACTCCACTTGGCATCCCGATTATGGAACTCTGCATCCTTTAATTGTAATTTCAGCTTCAACTGGCTTGCCTGGACTTTAAGGCACCGGGAAAACTTCCAGAGGGCGACAAAAAGTGGCAAAAACTAAGGCAAACTGCTAGTTTTCATTGCATTAACCGGCCCGGCAAGGTTGAAATGTCAACGCAAGTCACACAGAGACAATCATACAAACCAACACACACACCCACTGGCACAGAGATTTATCAGGAAATATGCAAGCTGCGCAATTTTCCCCCTCCATTCTGTGACAGCCAGCCGAGTTGCCGTTTTGGCTAGTTCGTTTTAGCCAAAACTAGCCTTAGTGGGACCTTTTAAAATTTAAACTCATGCTCGTCAAGTTATCTATATTTTGTCAGTATTTATTAAAAAATTAGTTTGGGAATATATATGGTAATAGAATTTAAAAGGACTGCAGTGCTGTTAAAAACTCCGATTACATTATATAAATATAAAAACACAAACTTTGAAACACATATATCAATTCATCTTAGTTATCTTTAACCGAAAAACAGTTTCTGTATTTATTGCTGGATTACTAAAATCTTTAATATATATATTAAAAACTCTTAAAGTCTTTGTCTGGAAGCTAGGCCAACACTATCGCCCCCCTATCTGGGCAGCCAGTGTCGAAAAATTTGTGAAATGCGACCCAATTTTGTCGTATCGCAACATGGCATTGTTCGACACATTTCCGCACCTAGACAGAGGCTGAGGCCGGGACAGGGGATCTTCCCGACTGACATTTTGTCGAGCTCTGCATTTCGGACATGTGCAGGCGAATGTGCAGCCAAGGGCCACGGGCCACGCCCACCACCCATCAGCATCAGTCCACTTTTCATGGGCCAGCTGAGCCATCCGTCAGTTCGATTTATGTCACGCAAACACGGCAGCCTCGTGTGCATTTGCGTTTGCTAATTAACAAACGTTTGGTCTAATTTCCAGCCAGGGACACTTTTTTTTGGCGGTCAAACTGACTAATTACACCGCAACGTAATCAACTGGTGCAGTAGTTCACTTCATCAGCAGGAAATTTAAGCAATTAACCGCAGAAAAATATATAGAGTGGGAAACCGCGGGGGTTGTACCCTTGCAGAAAGAATTTAAAGTCAATTTATTCTGTTTATACTAAATAAATTATACTAAATATATCAAAAGAATTAAAAACCAAAACTCCTAAGTATCTTTCTAATATCGCTCTAAGCCCTGACTTCTGCCGTTATTAAAAATACCCTTTATAATTAATATTAAAGTCCCAAACTAGGAAAACAACTACTGTACATATGATTAAATTTATTAATGTCAGAATTCGTTGATTTAATACTTGTAAAGAGTTTTCCGCACCGTGCCGTAGGTTATTTGAGTTCTCTGGAAATATGTGCTGATTTACATTTCAAAATCCATTAACGAGCTTTGAACGCGTCCCTTTGTTTGCCTCACAATGAACAGAGTGAAATTATTTTGAAATTATTTCTATCGCCAGTGGGTGGTCGTTGTGGTCGTGAAAATGCTCGTCTTTTTATGCATAGCATAACAGTTTGTTGTTTGGCAACAGATGGGGGCAAAAAATCCTAATAATTGAAGCGTTTAAATTCACATCAATATAAATTATGCACAGTTAGTGTAATGAATATTTTGCAGTTAAATACCACACCGACCTCTGTCCCCAGCTCTTGTTTTGGGAAGCCACTCTAATGCGAGATTACCATGAAACGTGTTATTATAAAATATATTTCAAATAAATGCCCATTAAGGTTCATTAGCGAATTGTAGTTGACAGCCGCTCGAAGGGTAATAAAGGTAATGACTTTATTTATTGTGTTTTGAAGAATACTACAAATTAATTGCAATATTTTTTTTATTATTATATTAATAAGGCATGGCAAGAAAGGTAATAGAAAAATGCTTTAAGGATAGGCGCTAAGTTTCATAGAGTAATCCCCACTTCGAATCAAACCATTTTTTTGCACTTTATCTGCCGAACGATGATGGTGGGCTCTTCATAAGCACTAATGCCTGTAATTAATGTGTATTTGCAATAATTAATCAGCTGCTTGTATTGGTAATTGCCAAAGTGTGCGCTAATTCGAGTGTGCACTAATGCATTGAGCCATATATTTGGATTAGGCAGTAATAACAAATTGGGGGTACTTCGAGCCGTATTAATTAAGCTTGTCAATTTAAATATTTATATAATAAATGTAATTAATGTCTTCAGAAGTAGTATTCCTTATTAAAAGCAACATGCAGTTACCTTATTTTTATCATAAGCATGAAGCCGTAAATGAAATTCGATTAGGCTGCAATGACAAATCCCATTTCCAACCGAATTGGTTTGACTCCCCAGGATACCTGCTGGCAATCTTTGCCGAAAACCGCAAAAAGCAATTATCAAATAAAGCAAAACAAGGACATTTTGGGCCAGCAGTGCAAACAAACAAAGCAATGCAAAACAACAGGAAATCAAAAAACAAAAGCAGCTCCGAGTCAAACGCAAAATGAAAGGACATTAAACATGAACGAGCATTGTGGCACAAAGTAAATGGCAGGATTAAAACGGCTCATTCTGACTCTGGCCGTATGTACGTATGTGTGTGGGCTGCCAGAGGGCGGGCGGGCATCCATGACCACGGATGCAAGGACACATCCCTGCCGCCGCACGGCCTCACCTCCCGAGCCTGCTGCAGCCTCAATGCCGCCACTTAAGCAGCGCTACGTGAGCCAAGAGACACACACGCAAATAACTGCGGGGGTAGCTTTTAATTATCTCGTTATTTTTTAATTTCCACCATTTCACTGATTTCATTTTGAGCACATCGAGCGCGACGGGCGGTCGGTCGCCAAATGGAAAACGGGAAAAAAATAGACGACAGAAGAAAGAGAAGTCGTCCCCGTAATCCCGACGCAATCCCAACCTGCTGAATATGCAGAAAACGAGGACCTTAAGACGCAACTAATTCTCAGCTCGCTTAATTCTGTCCAGGTTGTTGTCTTTGCGACACACGGAGAAAAACAATCTAGGAAATCAAGTCAAAGCATTGCTTAAACAACTTCCGAGTGTTGTACAAAAAATGGTTTAAGAGTTGCGTCTTAATTATGGAATAATGCAAAAATAAACGTAATCTTACCTTAAGAGAATATATCTGTTTAATTCAAAATTTCGGCAATTAGAGCAGTAAATAAACTCTTACAAGATCGTAAACATTTATTTTTTGTTTAAATATTAAATAAAGGTAATAATATCGAACTTACCAACTCTTTGCAGCCTTATTATTTTTATTTTTTCTCTGTACTGGGATAATTTGCTTACGCTCTAATGGCCCGGCCACTTGGAGTGGTTCTTAAAGCCCCACAAAAACGACGGTGGAGTGTAAAGTGAGCTGAAAAACAATTAAGTCAGCTGGGGAAGCTCGACGACACCGACCGCCCGACCACCGACCACCGACCTCTCGACCCATCAGCCCTCCACATTAACATCAAATTAGTTCGTGGATTAACACGTTTTTCACATGCCGGTGGCGAAGAGCAGGCAGGGAGCTCCAGGAGCCAAGCCCAAGCTCCATTACGCATACGACACGTGGGCGGGAGGGATGAGGCACCATCCCGTTCTTTAGTTTCGACCCGAGCTCAGCGAGGCATGTGAAAGGCTTACTGCACTAATTATACTCATGGCCGGCCTTTACTTTTCGGGGACATGGTTAAAAATACTCCAAAGTTAATTATTAACAAGTGAAACTATATTAAAATAGCTATCCTCTTCATCCGGGATTGGATATAATAAGAGGCTAACGAGGCTTACAGCTCCGGTGAAAGTATTAACATTAAAGTGTCTACCTTTAGTTGAAATAAGAAAAGGAGAATCAAATATGTCTTTAATTTTAGGAACATAGTTTAGGTACAGGTCATACTTTGACTGATAAAGAAACTATAATTTGGAAATACTTCCTATAATCACAATATAAATTATTAAAGTATTAAATTATGATTAGCAATCAAAGCAATTGATTTTGAAAGGAAATTTAATTGGGAAAGACTTGCAAAGTTTTACAACATCCTTAAAGGTTGATTTAAATGTATTTAAAGCTAAACCACAAATTAAACACATCCTTTAGATGAAAAGTTTTTCCGGAAACATGTTACATTCAAATGAGTTCCAGAGCTATTATCCTCGCCACAACTGTGGCTATATTTAAATAAAGTTTCAGCTCGACCTGGCAAAGTTGCAGCTACAAAATAGGCTTCATCGCTCTTTTGTCATGCCCGGCAAGAGCCGGCAACACATAGCCGTATATCTTGGAGCTAAATCAGTGGCACAATGAGCATATTGTATGGCTAAAAAATTTAATGCTTACGTGCCTGCAATATCTGCCGGCACGAAGAATGCGATTGCGGCGGATGAAAGGGATATGTGAGGCGCATCGACGGAGCTGGCAAAGTTCATAAATAAAGCGTCCGAAAACCTCGGCTTTTGGCTTTGGTTTAAAATAAAAGTTCCTCTCCACGTCGTCGTCGGAGAAAAAAATAATGGAGAAGTTGCTTGGAAAATGCTGCACTATAAAGAAAATCGTTTACTGATTTACTTCCGTGGTGTTCGGTGGGAAAATGGGGGAAATCGGGAGGGAAGAGCGCTGCAACTAATAAAACTTTTCGCCGTTCGACGTTCGCTGCTGGTGGTGTGCCAGCCACACCCCCAAATACACACACTCGAGTCCTGGTCATCCTGGTTGAAATGTTTGCTGTTGTGGCTTTTCAGCAATTTCAACGCACGTCCGGAGGGGGCACAACAAAAAAGAGAAGCTTAATCCGCCCGGCACTTTAATAATGAGATTTATATTGAAGAGAAATTGATTGCCTCAAAGGGAGTCGATAAATGCCAATAAACATCTGAATGATCGAGCTTTATAACGGAAATATATCTCAAATGTTTCTCCTAACAACTATGTTTCTCTTGCAAGAAGGATAATTGCGTTTAGCCCTAATAAATGTAAAAGTAATGTCAGTTTATTTAAATTTATTTAGCTAAAAAAGTTTAACGAGTGTCTAAATATATGCTTATAATTTATCCTTGTTTTAGACTTTAAATTCAAATTTTTTTTACAAATACTATATATTTAGTAGAACTAACCTCTGCATTATTTAATGAAAGAGATGATACAGCAAAGCACAGAAATATGTATGTATGTAATGGAATCGGAAATGTGTCCTTATATTCCGACACAAGCTAATGATCATAATATCTATTTTGTGCAAGAGTGTGAAATATACCAATATACCTTATTTAAGATAGAAAATAACAATTAATATTATTTTATTATTTATAAATATATACTTAGGAATA